>JASSUY010023007.1:0-14199 GCA_032466535.1 Forpus xanthops
TATCATATATGCATACATATATACACATACACATCTATCTATAATTGATATCTTGAACTACCTATCTATACAACTACATAATCACATGTGGTACCATTATTTGGTTATATAAGGTAATTTGGCAGATCATGTTCAAATGCTAAGGAGAGAAATTTACAGAGCCTCACAAACCTGCAGCACTATATGCACTTTGTTCTTCAATGAGAAATCAACAATTACTCAATTGCTAGCAATATGTTTTATGTAAGATGACTCTTGGAAAGCTACAGAAATAAAAGAAGCACTTATTTGATCTGAAAACATCTCCTTTCTGCTGTTATACCAGCTATGCTTGTCATTTACATTTTAGACTCGTTTTGAATGTGATTCAGTATTTCTTTCTAAATTTGTAATTGTGAAATTATGGTACTGCTGCAGAGACTGATAAACAAAGTTAGTTGGGAAAATGAGAGAGATCACTGGCATCATTAGGTTTCTTAGATTTCCAGTGTGAATAAATTAGATATACCTTACAGTTTAACTTTGCTTTAGTATTGCACTACAATTTATGGAATAATGTTTCACTTCAGTAAGAACGAAAATATAATTGCTGCATCTGTAAATGAAATCTGAATGTAAACAGGTATTATTTCAAAACATATTTAATGTTTAATTAAATTCTTTTCTTGTTTGCCTAGAACACAATCTGTATACATTATTGCATCAATATTTCACAAAATGCAATAATGCTGAGAACTAAACAGTGGGCATCATAATGAGCTAAGATTTATCTACAATGCAAAATTCATTTTTAAATAAATCTGCATGAAAAGAAATTTGTAAAAGTATGCAAATGTTATTATCAACCTTCTGACTCAAACTTTTCATTTAAAGCAGAAGAGAAAAAGGGAACATCAACATGACCTTTGTAAATCAGCTAATGAAATTAATCATGTGTTTAAAGTATTTGTAAACTTGGATGCAAGTATAAGTGTTAGTCATTAAAATAAGCAATGCAAACAATATATAAAAAGTAAAAAATTTGTTGTCTGCCTTCAAGCCTACAATTATTTTATGTAGTAATGACTTCTGGAAAATTAAATGTTTCAGTATATTCCGTATAAAGGAACTCATATCAGTATAATCAGTATAAAGAAATAGAACTCATCCTTAAGTGACTGTAAAACACTTCACAACATGCATTCATGAATCCT
Organism: Forpus xanthops; assembly: GCA_032466535.1. NCBI lineage: Eukaryota > Metazoa > Chordata > Aves > Psittaciformes > Psittacidae > Forpus > Forpus xanthops. The sequence continues at coordinate 1,194 of JASSUY010023007.1, forward strand.
CAGAATTATTGAGTGCATACTTCAACACTTGTTTTATAGATATTTTTACCTGAAAGAAACAATGTTTTTAATCACCTTGCACAAATCATGCTTAGTGGAATAAATCATATTTAATTTTAGATATCTACACAGTGTGGATATCTCAGCTTCTCACTCCTGGCTCCCTTTCCTTTGTACAGATAAAAAGATGCTTGTTAAGCTATTATTCATCTAAATACAGCTGTTAGATAAAATCCTTTCCATTTACAAACTCTGTGTTCAGTCTGGAGAAGAGAAGGCTCTGGGAAGACCTTAGAGCAGCCTTACACTACTTAAATTAGGGCCTACAAGAAATCTGGAGAGGGACATTTTACAAGGGCATGCAGTGACAGGGCAAGCAGGTAATGGCTTTAAGCTGACAGAATGCAGATTTAGATTGCATATTCGGAAAAAGTTCTTCACTGTGAGGGTGGTGAGACACTGGAATAGGTTGTCCAGAGAAGTTGTGGTTGCCCCATCCCTGGAAGTGTTCAAGACTATGCATGAGTTATCTATGAGTAAGGATCAAAAGAAATCATTGGTTATTATTTTTTTTTTTTGCATTAATAGAAATGTGTAAATGCAGATCTAGCTGCAGGATCACAAGGTTCCATCACAAATGCTGAAGTAGCACAGGAGAAGCTAAGGGATAGAAAAACACACTTCAAATGTTTAGTTCTGGGCAAAACCAAAAGAACATCAATAATATCAAGAAAAAGTCTATGCGACTAGCAATTGCGACCTACTGTGATTTCTACTTCTGATATGGTAAAAAGCCCCTTCCACTGCCTTTAAGGAGCAAGGAACAGATATTAAATAAGAACACTTTATCTGTGTGTTAACATTTGAAGTGTCAAATGTCAGATAAAGGCATATGTCTATAAATTAAGCTTGAAACTAAATTTCTGAAAGCAGACTGACCTTCCAAAACAAGACTCCTTTACAAATAGATTCATGAACCTATGTTTTGCACAAAAGCAAGATTTTCTCATAACTTTTTCCTTTTTAAAACTAAACATCAAATATATAGACAAATCTGTGATAGAGACCAATATTGCCCTGAAAGGAAAATTGATTAAATCGAACTAGCAGACCTTTTCCATTTCTTACTTCTACAAAGGCAGTTAGTTAATAAAAAAGTCTATTTTTTACAAAAAATCATGAAATTTTTTGTAAATGAGTTTTTCTGTCTGTACCTCAGGAATAACAAACTACTCAACAAACAAAAAGCACTTTCAGATGTCAACCTTGATCAATGCATCGTACCATGTTTATCGGCAGAAAATATCAAATACCTTAAGAAATGTAATGGTACATAATGACTCAAGACTGACTGATTAAGGCAAAAAGAAGCAAATGGGAAAAGTCAAATTAATATTAAAAATTATTTTTAAGGTGCAAGCAGAACAATTTTCTTGAACAGTTATAGTCTCTAATGTAAGCATATAAAAAAGGTAATTATTACTGTGGTGACAGACTTTGTGAAAAATTCAGCTTTCTCTCCTCATGTACATTCACGATAAATTATCTCTTAGGACATCTCCTTTGTCTTGGAACATCTGACAGTAAGTTTTAATAATCTGTAGTTCTATCTCTTAAATACATATATTCTTTTGGCATAGTTTTCTTGGTTGGTTGTTTGGCTTTAGTTACTATGTGATGTAAACAGATGTGGAAATATCTAGTAGATGTCATATATCTAACACTAGTATGTATTTGTCAAGTCTGTATTTTGAAACTGACACTCAAACAGAAACTAGAAGTGCATAATTTTAGAGAGATTCCTTGAATATAAGTGAAAATTAGAATTTTCTATTCATTTTCCCATTTCACTATGTTAAAGAACCATTATAAGATACTGAAAAATATATTTGGGCTCATTAATGTTAATTTTCTGTTGCATTATCACTTTAAGCAATACAGGTTACAGTATGTTGTCAGTTTTGAAATATTTCTTGATTTTATTTGGTAACTAATGCAGCTGATTTTAATTAATTGTCAGTTAATTGCCCTAAGTACCTTCAATTTTGACTGTGTGATGTGTAACTACTGGTTAGAGGGATGATTGCTGCAACAGAATAAAGTAAGTAATAGCTATATTTGGAGAAGAGCGCCATTACATTTTTTCCACATGAAAGATTGTGCTCAGCCATTATAAACAGTAGAGACACGCTTTTTATTCTGTAGTCCCTTACATATTCCTTAGCTCTAAATTGTTATACAGAATCTTCTTCATAGTGGAGACCAACATCTGCAGGTAGTAAGAAAGAGTGTTGTTTTCAAAATATGGCTGAGTCCTATCTCAGAGGGCACAGTAAAAGTACCCTAATTAACACTAATCTCCTGTCCTTCCCTCTAATACCTCGCTGTCTGGAAACTTTCTTGAAATCACAGCAGACAATAACTCTGTTCCATATCCATTACAGATATTGATCAAAACCTCTACTTCTGGTTAAACCTGATGTTGTAAAAATGGTCTTTTCAGCCATGTTGAACAGTCAAATAGTTAACTTAAAAACTTTTCTTGAAACGTCAGGTGAAATCTCCTTCAACAATCTAGTAACTTGACTCCAAAGACACTAAAAATATCCAAACCCATGAATTTAATGTTTGTTGTTTAATGCAAATCTACACTGCTATACCTCATCTCTCCTTAAACACAGGAAGGTTGAGGTGTCCGTGGGTGCAAACTAAGAAGCACAAATCATGTCTCTGAAAGGTGAGAACTTTATGTTTACAAATATACAAGAATTTGATGAGCTTAAATTCAGAGACTTTCATAATGTGTTTCCAAAAAAGCAAAATTCCTTTCTGTTAGCTATACCTGGCTAATCAAGAAGCTTAATGCAAGCAGTATACGTCTTAAAACTACAAACAGCTCAAAAAAAAGAAAATGCATGAAATTTCGCAAAATTCCTTGAGAGTCACTTCAATAACCTAAGGTTCGTCTTGGCCAAAAAAAGACCCTCAGGTTCCAAACAAACAAAAAAATTAAGTCAGAATCATCTCTACTGTATTTTCAATAATTTCTTCCTATAGATATGTGATATGCATTGTAAAAAATACATCACAAAGATGGCTAATAATGTTTGTAGGTCAGTGTACCATAACAGAGAGTATGCATGTCCACTAGCTGGTGCAACTAATAAAAATGTTTAATAGTGTATGTTTTTTATCTTTCAAGATGTTCAAATCTAGTCACTGTTATTTCACAACATCTAAAACTCTCCTATGAATGACTATAAATAAGGAGGCATTTTATTTTTGCCTTAGCAAATCCTGTTTTCCTGAATATTCCTAATGAATAAAAGATAAAAATGTAAAGAAATTTACTTCAGTCAATCTTCATGTATTATTCAATAGTCTTCTCTGTGTATGCAGTATCTAGATTCTCTTTAATTAGCTACTTTGGGCAGAAAAGACCTAGTTTAGAATGTGGAAAATAATAGGTTTCAGAGAGCAATTAAAGGTAAATAAGAGATTAAGTTTCTTAGTGCAAGGTGAGAAGCACATGATATAAATTCAATTTTAGTCCTATATATTATTTGTGAGATGAAAAATAGTAAATAATCCAGAACTGAATAATTTCTGTAAATTCACATTTAATTCACTAACTCTTTGGGAAAAAAAAAGTACTCCTGAACAATGAAGATCTTTTCCATAAAGGAAAAATATCTCATCCCCTCAAGCAAGAAAACTTTTGTTTTCCCTGAGTTAGTAATGGGAAAAAGAAAATAATGAAAAAAAAAAAAAATAAAAAGTCCCCAGTTGACATTCAGTTATATGTGTTGAAGATTTATCCTTTGTGACTGTCCCATGAGAATTTCATTGCACACAAGATAATGAAGTTGTCAAAATTCCAGACTGGCAATGAAAATTGTGGTCTTAAAGCTGTATTCTGATTTTTATTTCTTTATCCCATTTTTTTTTCTAATAGATATAAAAAATAATAAAGTGATTTATTTGCTTTATATTTGGACTAGATGAGAGATATTTTATTAATCAAAAAATGACTGCTTTCTTGATTGCTTTCCATATAGAATCAGAGATAGGCATACAGGTAGAGATGGATATATGTGACACACATTTGAGTAGAGGTGACCATAACCCAAACTGGTGATGATGGTTGGTTGTCTTCAGATGCTCTCTGCTTCACACCAGCTGAGAATAGCAGCAGTTGTTTTTGTAAAATGATGTGCTGTTAAAATGATGTACCTGAATCTTTTTACAAAATCAGACATCTGAAATGCATACTGATGGTTTAGATTTGCTTCAACTTGAACATTTTTACTCTTATCAGTGAAATAAATTTTAAGTAACATCTATGTTATTAATTGCATTTCAAAGATACACATCTGATAAATGGCAAGACTTTATATTATCAACTTCCATTCAATAGGTATGCATGAATTACATATTTAAATGTTCTACAAATTCTGGGCATTGCAATTTGCTTCCATTTATGTTTTGGAATTTCTTGGGCTTTTTGTTTCTATTCATTTCTTGTGATACTATGATATCTAAAGAAAAAACCCAGTAAATGTATTTCTGATGATACAAGGAGACTTTATAGTTTCTCTTACAGAAAATTAGTAATATCTCCTTTTCTATTTGACTAATTGCTATGATGTTGATCCAGCAGCATTTTTGAGAAGGCTGACTATAATTTAACAGTTACCTAATGAGTATTCCCGTGTCATTCTGATCAATGATAATTATAGAGTGAATTAAATGCCATAAGACTGAGGGTAGCAGATGTTTTAGGAGTCAAAGTTATTATGTACTGCTAATACTTGCTTCTATAGTTTTTTCCTGAATGATTTATCAGATGATAAAAATCAATATTATAATTGCTATAAAAGTTGCAGTGGAAAAAAATGAAATAATATTAAGTATTTAAGTACCACATGGCAAAATTGTGTGTATTGTATATTGTGCAAATAAAAATTAGTCTTACATCAGCTTAGTGTATATATAATTTTAGTCTATTTTGCCAAGCTCTCTGAAACTGACAAGTTCAATGACAAAAGTTATGGAAAATAAATTTTCTCTGACCAATCATAGTATTGCAAAAGCAAGGTAGCTCCTTTAAAATCATATGAAGCACGGAAGCAAATGAAGATACAAGTAAAAAGTATTTTTTGAGGGTGTAGCCCTGAGGAAAAAGAAGTAAGACAACAAAACCAGCCAAACTTCAAGTACATTATTTGTGACTGAAAATGAAACAGTAGCAAGCATATAGTGTCAATATTTTCTATGAAATATTTTCCTTGAAAAAAATGAAACCAGCTGTAGGTTTTATTTATATGTTGAGATAATAAATCTTTAGTTCTTAAGTCAGGCTAAATAATTGTTATTTTTGTAAGCATGAATTCCTCAATTTCAGGTAGTTGGATTAACAGCTGAGAGAATGGTAAGTAAAGGTCTGCGATACAGCCTTCTGCGTATGCCCTTTTGTGTGTTTCTCTGGAAAGTGTTAATCAGATTAGAAAGAAAGAGCACTCCAGAAAGTCTGATGTTGTTAATCCTTCTTCTTTTTTTTTACAGGAATTAAAGTGATCAAATGTACATGTGAATCCCTACATCAGGGGTGCTTGATTTTATGGTTCTACAATTCTTTACAGTCAATGCAGAGAATTAGGTATTTCTAAGCGAGGTAAGCTGTATTGTCCTGGAACAAGCCTTTTTTCTCCTTTGTCTATAAAAGGACCAGCTCAGACATAGATAGCTATCTTCTGTCCACCTTTAGGTAAGGTTTGGATTGTTTTTTTTTCCTGATATATCAGAAAATGAAGGCATTTTAAGGACAAAAAGACAACTATTATAATAGAATCATAGAATAGTTAGGGTTGGAAACAACCTTAAGATCATCTAGTTCCAATCCCCCTGCCATGGACAGGGACATCTCCCACTAAATCATGTCACCCAGGCTATGTCCAACCTTACTTTGAACATCACCAGCGATGGAACATTCACAACTTCCCTGGGCAACCCATTCCAGTGACTCACCACCCTTACTCTAATGAATTTCTTCCTCATATCCAATTTAAACTTCCCCTGTTTAATTTTGAAGCCCTTATCCCTTGTCCTCTCACTACAGTCCCTCATGAAGAGTCCCTCCCCAGCATCCCTATAGGCCCCCTTCAGATATTGAAAGGCAGCTATGAGGTCTCCACACAGCCTTCTCTTCTCCAGGTTAGTCTGATTTCCTTCACAAGGCCTGAAGTGTTATTTATTCCTGATTCAACTTTACAAAGAACCTGAATTTGAAAATATATTTCAGGAAGAACAAAAAGTAACTTAGAATATATAGAAAATGTTTTGAAAATGCAGCAATACCGATCCAATGTCTCATTTACTGTTTCCTACTGGACTACTTTAATATCCTAATTTATTGAAGGACACTGAAAATAAATTAACTGAAAATACATTTCAATTTACAAAAATTAGTTTTAAGGTAACATTTAATTTCACTTTTGCAGGTAGTCATCTAATTAAGCAGTAGCTACAGCACTTTCAGAAGAGAACTGCTGAACTTCATATATGTACAGCATATTTGGGTGCAGGGGGGGTTGGAACTAAATGATCTTAAGGTCCTTTCCAACCTTAGCTATTCTATGATTCTATGTTATCCTTTAACAGTCTTATCACTACTATCTGATTAAATGCTATAATTTTAATATATGTATATAAAATACATACGCACCATTACAGAATGCTAGAAATAACTATGCATTTATACCATGCTCTGTATAGAATGCCTAACACACAGCCATGCACACACAGAATACTTTTAGAAGTGCAGCATGCGTTTACTGCTTTTCCTGTTTCTAGGAATCAAAACATGTCCATATCATGTTTTGCTCTCAATTTATGTGTTCCATTAAATATTTTCCTCTGCCTAATTAAGTGACACTTATTAACCTTTAATAGAATTTTTAGTTTTCATTTTCATCAACAGTAGAACACATTTTTGTTTAAATTTTTAAGAAAAATATACAGAAAGTACATCATTTCTCTCTGTCCTTGCCATCTTTCTTAGGAAAAGAAAAACAAAAAGAAAATAATTCTTTCCTCTCAGCAGGGAATATCATAGGAGATTCTCTATTATCAGTATGCAGAAAATAGTTAAAGGTCTCCTCATTTCTCTGCTTCAAACTCATTATTGCAGCACCACCAGGCCTTGAGCAGCCATGGCCAGGCACCTAGAGTCTGCGACAATGTCAGCTGCCCACCTGTCCTATGTTGTAACATGGACTGAGTCTAGCACATGCACGAATCAGGGGCCATCACAAAAGCCCATGGCACCATGAAGGTGAGGGCCAGGGTGCAATAGCTGAGGTAGGAACCCAGGGCATGGTGAGCGAGAACCCCCAGCTGCATCACTGGATAATCTCACCCTTGCTGACAGCTGAAGAGGTGGAGCATGAGCATCCATGCTAGGACTCCAAAAATGGCAAGCCATGCCTCAGGAGGGTGAAGCCAGAGGAAACTCTGGTGGATGTCCTTAGCACTCCTGACATGCAAATAGGTCTTCTGACCTGTGTCTAGGGACTACAGACTAATTAAATCATCTAGTAGCTGGCTCCCTCTGCAATTTCCATCAGGATGGTTGGCATTTGGCTGTGTTTCAGGAGCGCCGGAAGACCTCCGTGGATGGATAAGGAGCTGCTGAAGAAACTTAGAGGGAAAAAAGAGGCATATGAAAGGTGGAAGCAAGGACAGGCAGCCTGGGAAGAATACAGGGATGTTGTCCAGGAAGCTAGGGAACAGGTTAGGAAAGCTAAGGCCCATTTAGAATTAAACTTGGCTAGGGATGTGGAAGATAACAGGAAGGGATTCTAAAGGTACATTATAAATAAAAGACAGGTTAGGGACAATATGGACCCTCTCCGGAAGATATAAGGAAAGCTGGCTACCCTGGATTTGGAGAAGGCTGAGGTTCTTAATGACTTGACTCAGTTTTCACTGGTAAATATTCCAATCACACCTCCCAAGTCTTTGAAGGCACTGTGAGAATGAAGACCTTAGGCCCACTGTAAGAGAGGATATTGTCTGAGGCCATCTTAAGAACCCGAACGTGCACAAGTCCATGGGACCTGATGAAATCCATCATCCACAGGTCCCGAAGGAGCTGGCAGATGAGGTTGCTAAGCCACTGACCATCATATTTGAAAAATCACGGCAGTCAGGTGAACTTCCTGACAACAGAAAAAGGGGAATTATAACCCCCATTTTCAGGAAGGGAAAAATAGAATACCAACTACAGACCAGTCAGTCTCACCTTTGTCCCTGACAAAATCTTGGAGCAGATTTTGCTGAAAGGCATATTAAGGCACATGAAAAGCAACAAGGCAGTTGGTGACAGCCAGCAAATCCTGCCAAACCAATCTGGCGGCCTTCTATGATGGGGCTATGGAACTGATGGGCAGGGGCAGATCACTTGACTTTTGCAAACCATTTGATGCAGGACTTGTGTAAAGTGTTTGACACTGTCCCACACGACATCTTTGTCTCTAAATTAGGGAGATATTAATTTGATAGGTGGACCACTCGGTGCATAAAGAACTGGCTGGACTGTTGCATGCAAAGAGTTGTGGTCAGCGGCTCAATGTCCAGCTGGAGATCAGTAACAAGTGGTGTCCCTCAGGGACTGGTGTTGGGACTGATCTTGTTCAACATCTTTGTGAGTGACATGAACAGTGGGATTGAGTGTGCCCTCAGCAAGTTTGCTGATGACACCAAGCTCTGTGGTTTGGTTCATATACTGTAGGGAAGGAATGCCATCCAGAGGGACCTTGACATGCTTGTGAGGTGGGCTGATGCCAACCTCCTGAAGTTTAACCATGTCAAGTGCAAGGTCCGAAACCTGGGTTGGAGCAATTCCAGGCGCAGCTACAGGTTGGACAGAGAAGAGATTCAGAGCAGCCATGCGGAGGACGTTGGGGTGTTGGTTGATGAGAAAATGAGCATGAGCCAGCAGTGTGCACTCGCAGTCCAGAAAGCCAACCATATCCTATGCTGCATCAAATGGAGCATGACCAGCAGGCGGAGGGAGGTGGTCCTGTCCCTCTGCTCTTGTGAGACCTTACCTGGAGTGTTGTGTGCAGTTCTGGTGTCCTCAAAATAAAAAGGACATGGAATTGTTGGAACAAGTCCAGAGGAGGGCCACGAGTATGATCAGGGGACAGGAACACCTCCTGTCTGAAGATAGATTGAGAAAATAATTGAGGTTGTTCATCCTGGAGTATAGAAGGCTGCATGGAAACCTCATAGCAGCCTTCCAGTATCTGAAGGGGGCCTATAGGGATGCTGGGGATGGACTCTTCATTAGAGATTGCTGTGATAGGACAAGAAGTAACGGGAAGTTTAAACATGGGAAGTTTAGATCGGATATAAGGAGGAAGTTCTTTACTGTGAGGATGGTGAGGCACTGGAATGGGTTGCCCAGGGAAGCTGTGAATGCTCCACCGCTGGCGGTGTTCAAGGCCAGGTTGAACAGAGCCCTGGGTGGCATGGTTTAGTGGGAGGTGTCCCTGCCTCTGGCAGGGAAGTTGGAACTAGATGATCTTAAGGTCCTTTCCAATCCTAACTATTCTATGATTCTATGATTCTAATAATGCTACAGAAGGACAGGGTGCAATTTGTTGTATAATATCCACAGAATTTTCATGGCATGTATCTAAAACTCTGATGCAGGTAATTTGCTAGAGAAATTAATACTATTATTAACATATGTAATTTCTTATGTATATTTTCTTATGTCTCATATTTTTGACCAGAATCAACAATCTTCAATACCCTCTTTTGTATACGTATCTATTTCCTAAGATTCTGGGAAGCAGCAGTACAAAATACTGTAATAGAGTGCACTGAAATGTGTAATGGTATAATTCTAATTATTTGTTGAAGTTTTTTCTTTGAAACAATATATAATCTTCTCCTGAAAAAAACTTCCTTGCTCATCATGACAAAAATTATATAAAGTGTTAACAAGGAGCCCTTTTTATTCTTTTTTCCCAAGCTAAATGTAGGAAAATGGATCATTACAAAGAACAGGACAATTTTAGGGAACCATAGAAGCTTAAAGCAATATCAAGATCAGCATTACAAACTAGGCAACTATTCCTGCTTCAGATGCCAAAAGGAGGAAACTGAAATAAGATCATAACCTGATTTTTGAAAGAGAAAGAGAGAAAACAAAACCTATTCCACATGGTCTTGACATCTCAGAAGCTAAAAAAATTTAATAACTGGGATGGTAAACATAGGTCCACAATGGGGTCTAATGTGATGCAGAACATATTTAATGTACCCTTAGAAGAAATCAGTACATGCACACATCCATAGTTACTACTCAGCTGTCTAGCTAAGGTATCAAGCTTTGTGTTTTTAACCCTCCTGGCACAACTGCACACCCACTGTAAAGCCGTACCTTCAGTGCGCTTAGTCCCATACTTAACATTCTTCTGGGGCCATGCAGTTCTTGCTTTCATTACTGCTGAAATTGCAGCACTGGTAAGTTTAAAAAAATAGCAGCAATGAAGCCATAGGATCTGTGTGCTGGATCCAGAGTAAACCTCCAATGGGCAAGGTTGTGAAGAGAACCTGTGTGCCCTCAGAAGCCCCATGCTTAGAGACAGGTGAACATGAGCTATTTCAAATAATTTGGTTTAGAGAGAAGGATCATTTCCTGGGATCAGTGGTTTCAGGAGCACAGGTGGGCTTTTCAGTTCCTTTCTGTAAGCTGCCTTTAACATCTTTAGGGCTTTCTGGAAATCACACCAGTCACCTCTTCTAGGAAGCTCAATGCTTTTGAAAAATAATCTTTGAAAAGACCTGCAGCCTTCATAGCACAGAACCTCATAAACCACTGCTCCAGTTGGAAATGCCTTTTGTCTGTGCAACATCTGCTGAAACTAAGAATTTCCAGTGGACACTAGTTTCTCCCTTAAAATTGCTGCTAATTGTCTCTTGCTCATAAAAGTGACAGAAAAAAAAAAAAAAACAAAACACAAAAAACCAACAAACACAGAAATTAATTCTTCACTGTGTGGGACTATTAAAAGTAAGTCAGTTTAAGACATCCATAGTTTATTAATTCTTGTAGATTGGCAAATAATTTAATCACATTTTACCCGTGTAAAATATGGAATTTACAGTTTGAAGTAATTTATTTCTTAAATACTAAGAAAAATACTATCTCATTTTTTGTATGTTTTAATGTAATTTCAGTGACATATTTTTTTCCAGATGTTCTTTCTATCTGACATGAGGTTTTGTTCAATTTGTAAAAGCTGAATTGTAAAGCTTTGTCAAACAAAATAAACCACAAGAGAAAAAGTCAACATTTTATTTTCCCCTTTTGAGTTCATTTTTATGTGTGAGGATTTCTTCTGTGATGAACTCAAATGGAAACCATTCATATACAGAGTCTTAGTCCAAAGTGCACACTGGAACATAAACTTGAGAGAAAATAGCAAAGCCTTCTGACTTTGTAATTAGTTCGATCAAAATTAAAAGGCAATTAAAAAGGATATTGAAATCAAGGACCAAACTGTCAGCTGGTAAAAACCCGTGACATTCCATTGACCCAAATGAGTAGTTCGATATAAAAATCTATACTGAAACTTGGGATCATTTACATTTAATGGAAAAAAAACCTGCAACTGATACTGCATAGTATCTCAATAAAATTTACAAGATGACCTTGGGACAAACTGAATATTTTCCCTATTTGATCTTGTTTCATAGATATGGGCTTAAAATAAGATATTGATAAAATATATTAGAACAAAGGCATGTTTCTGCTGCAAAATGGGGAGGACTATTTGATAATCGATATGTTGTTGAACCGGCAGTCTGGGCAGCAATTTCTAAAAGGATGAAATATGCTTATATTGTCCCTTTTACAAGAGAAACCTGGCAACTGATTTCTGAACCAGCTGGAGTTTATGCAGCATCCTATTGGGCAAGCAGCCAACAGGGAATTGCAATAATCTAATCTTAAAATAACAAAAGCGTGAATGACCGTTTCAAGGTCTGACTGTGAAAGACATTGCTGTAACTTAGCAGAAGTTCTTTAAGTAACAGAATGATAACATGCCCTGGAATTTTTATGTTTTTTTTTTTGAAAAGTAGAACAATGGCGATGTCTGAAAGTTTCCCAATTCTTTATTACTGTAGTGAAAAATGTTGTTTCATTGAAGTAAATAGGAGATTAAAAGCAGTCTGAAGATATCTATGCCTAATATCGACTGATTTGAGTGAAAACTTATAACGGAGATAAAAGCAAAAATGCTTATGTATACAGTGTTTTATCAATATTAACATAATGGCAAGGCAGATTCCAAGCTGTGTAAATTGTCAGAGCAGTCTTGATTTTAATGGTGTTAGGCCAACAACTGGATGAAATTTCCAATGTGACAGTCCATTATATGAAAATTCAAATTTGTTAGGCTAAAAGAGCCAGCACAGTACTTATTTCCTTTGTTAGCTCAAAGATTATTTACATAAAGATATAAAAGCAAGTATTATTACCGTTATGAATTCCTACTAGACAGCATAAATAAATAAAAGTTAGGACACAGAAGTTATGAGTCATACATCCATTTTATTATTTTGTTCCTAGACATGATCAATTTTTTTTAAAGCATGCTTGACTATTTGGTAGTAGTCTGTAAGCCTTAGGGGTTTTTAGTACAGTTATTTCACTTTTATAATATTGTTTTTCTCTTTACCTTTTGTAGTATTGGAATAGTTGGGTTTATGGCACTTTATTTTTTTCAAAGTATTCTTGTAGATTTTAAAACCTCTCAGTTTATGTAAGAATTAACCCTAACAACAGTAATGAGAAAAAACATGAAAGGCAAAATATTGTGTATATATATCCAATTGCCTTTTGGAATTATTTGAAGGAAATAAACATGAAACTACCTTATTGCATTTCAGTTAAAACAGTCAGTGCCTTTTCCCAAGCAACCAGAAA
>JASSUY010023010.1:0-33097 GCA_032466535.1 Forpus xanthops
CCTCCCGGCTTCCTCCCAGCTTCCCCTCCTCCCTGGCAGAGCATGAAACTCAGAAAGTCCTTGGCCAGCCTAAACATCCTAAGCTGTAACTATAAACACTGGTGCTATCAGCACTGTTCCCAAGCCAAAAATCAAAAACACAGTGCTGCACCAGCTACTACAAAAAAAAGAAAAATGACTGCTGCTGTTGAACCCATGACATGGGGCTATGTTCTGAATTTGTGCTGAAAACAGAAGGGATGATATCTTCATTACTGGTGAACAACGCTTACAGATTCAAGGCCTCTTCTGCTTCTTATGAAGCTCCACCAGTGAGTAGGCTGGACATGCACAAGAAGCTGGGAAGAGGCACAGCTGGGACAGTTGACCCCAACTGGCCAAAGGGCTATTCCATACCATATGGCATCATGCCCAGCATATAAAGCTGGGAGAAGAAGAAGGAAAGGGAGTGAGGGGAGGGACATGGATGGACACACTTTGGGAGTGATGACATTTATCTTTCAAAGTAGCTGTGATGTGTGATGGGGATGACTCCACACCTGCCTGCCAGTGGGAAGAAGTGAAGGAATCCCTTGCATAGCTTTGCTTGCATGTGCAGACTTTGCTTTACCTATTAAGCTGTCTTTCAACCCACAAGTCTTCTCACCTTTACCCTTCTGATTATGTCTCCCATTCTCTAACCCCATGGGGGAAGGGGAGAGAGGGTGAGAAGTAGCTGAGGGACTGTGTAGTGCTCTCCTGCAGAAAGGGCACTGGGGTTATTTATCAATGCATTTTCTGTGTAGTTTTAGAGATCAGGAAGACAGTTCAAAGACTGATATGGAATATAGTGTGCCTCAAATCCACTGTACCTTCAGGAATTCAAACAGTTTTGAAAGTGGGTTTTGATTTAAATTCCCTTAGTCTTGGTATACAGCAGGAAGGAAGTTACAAAAATAGCCTAGAACTAGCCAGGAAAGAATATAGGTAGTGGATAGGATGGAGAGGAGGGAGAAGAGAAAAACAAATAAATAAAAGCTTGCTTGTTTGTTTGTCATTAGTCATTAACGTAGAAGAGAACGTGTCTGGTGTCTTTCTTAGTTGATTTCTGTCATAAGTTTCTTGGGGGATGATGGCAAAGTTTAGTCAAAACATGTTTACTTCCATGTCACTTACAAATGTGAGAGTTTTCTTTGTGTGACTTTTACTTTCTCATTTACTTAGATCTTGAGCAGCAAAGAGATTGTAGGTTGTCTGAGAGATGGCTCCAGGATAACCTGGTTGCAAAGATTTTGTGTGCTCTTGAGGATTAGTGGCTGAGATAAAAACATCTGATGTTTTTGTGAATTCACCCTTTTATGGCAGTGAGTTCCCTGACTTAGGTGGGACGGGAGGAATTTCTTCAAGATGTTTTGATTTTTCTTTTTAGCACTTCTGCATGACCCTTGATTTCATCTCTGGGAGTTCTTATCTGTCCATGCTACCTGAATCTCTTTTGCACACTGTCACTGAGCCCCTTCACTGTTGCTTTATAAGTGGTGTCTATTCTAAGAGATATGCTTCCATTGTCTGCAGAACGTATGGATGTGGAATATCTCTAGTTGGTCCTGCTTTGCTGAGCTAGAGTTACTGGTTTCCTTTACCCTGCTGGAATAAGGAGACTGAATTTGTGCTGAGTTTTGTAGAAGCAAGGAGGCTTCTCGTTAGCATGCAGTGTGCTTCCCCTTTTGAGATTGTAAAACTGCTTGTTAAATTAGTGCCAACCTAGTAACTAAAGGGGTGGTGGATGCTTAGTAGGCAACTTTGCATTTGTGGTCCTAAACAATGGGTTGGTTTTAGACCATCTTTTACAATATGTAAAGAAAGTATTCACTTGCTGCTAAGGAAATTAAAGCTCTGTGGGTAGGGAAGAAACAGGGGAGAAGCAAGGAAGCATGAGAGTAGAGATAGGTCAATAAAAGAGAAACAAATGACTGCTGGATGCATTGTAACTCTACTTTCTGACCTAAACTTTTCTATATGCTTGAACATCTGGAGTCCTTTCCATATGCCTTTGAATAGTTCTGCAGTATTACAGGTTGAAATCCAAAAGACTTCTTTATTCAGTTAGAAGGGGGAAGTATTTGAATCATGAGTCTTTGAGCACAGCTCATTAGTGCAGAAAGGGGATAAAATAAATTGGGGGAGCCATTAACAACAATGATTAAAATTTATCATAGTGGTACCATAATTGGTACCTTGGCTGAGCAAGAAGTACTCCAAGCCAGTTGTATTAAGTGTTCACTTCTGAGAGGCTGACAGAAATTTATGGCTTCTTTTCTGTAAGTCCCATTTAGTCTCTGTAGCACTACATCTTTTACTGATGCACGTTAAGAAAGTTACTTTTAATGGCTGGACCATTTCTTTGAAAGGTGTGTATAAATCTGGTTATTTTGGAGGAGAGGGGGAAGCTTTGTAGACCTTGGGCTACTTTTTGCAAAGGCTGCATTGTTTTTGGACTACTTCTGTAGGTGTTGGTTGACTGCTTAAATGCAGCCTGAAGTCCACCTGGTGAAGGGCAACAGACATGTTCTCACTGCACTTGGGACTCCTTGTTGCCTTTAAGGCACTCCCTCAGATAATGAGTGTTCTGCAAATTATTATTCCTGCCTGACATTAAATCTGTGTCAGCAATTTAATGATGCACCTAATATGACCTGGTTTGGGGTCTGAAAGCAGCATTAGGGACCTGTGTCTCTTCTCCTGGGTGACTGGGAGCTTTGGCAGTGGTTTCCATGGTAGGGGCACCAGTAGGGATGATTGTTTTGTGCTGTGCACGTAGGTGGGGCTGCTGGAGAAATCGTGCCTGGTTGCTGTGGGACTTCTTGGCCCTGTGGGGCTTGAGCTGGGGGAAGTTGGGGGAGTTAGGAAATTGATGCTTGGGGGTAATCAAAGGGAAGCCCTGTGGTCAGGGCTTGCCATGGGGCCTGGGGAGGAAGCCATGGTCTTCCATCTGGGCATGGTGGGCCCCAGAGAGCAGCTTCCCGTGCCCTGAGGGTGCTGCCCTTGCCAGGACTTCTACCCTGCCCACCATGAAGAGAAGAGCAGGACTGTGGGTGACTGCAGTGACCAGGCAGGGCTTGCTCTGAGATGCCACTCAGGGGGTGTGTGGGACCCATACAGCCGTTCCTACCCTTGCCACTTCTACCAACCTCCCCAAATCTCTGACTTGGTAAAGAAATCCCTTTGGAGGCTTCTGACAGAGCACTGAAGCTGTTGACGCCAGCACTTTGTGGGGATGCACTCTGGTAGGAAAGCATTAGTAAGTAGGGAAGTCTTCACATTTTCAAAGTCCAGGCCTTTTTAAAATAAAATAAAGTGTAAAAAAATTATTAAAATTTTGTATGGAAAATTGTATATATGTACAATATTTGCGTATGCAATTTGCGTATACTTTGTGGAAGGAGAAGCCAACTTTTTCTGTCAGTACTTGCTGCTGCTGTGGTCTTTGAACTTATAATCTTCCTAAACATCTCCTGACCCTCCTAGCTGTCTAGCTGGTATTTATTGTTTTACTGGTATGCTTATCCCCTAGCTCTCTTCTAATCCTGCCCCAGTTTTCACACAGAGACCAGGAGAGCAGCAGGAAGTGAGAAGAATGTAAGTGCATCCCCAGAAGCCTTTCACCTGGCTGGGAAGGAAGAAGGATATGCAAGCCTTCAGTGATTGACAGGCTTTTCTATCCCTGGATGCATGTTAAAATAAGCCCATACATTAACTTTAGCTGGTTTTGTTTCTGCATAGTGATGTGCTTTGTCTTCAATCCCATGTGCTCAGCAGGAGAAGCTTTCAGTTGGGCAGAGTATGTCAGGAACTAATGTAGGTAACCTCGCTGAGTTGCCTGAGGTTGTCATAAGTGTTCAGCCTGATAAATCTGTAGCAGAATAATTTAAAAAACAATTTTTGTTCTTAACATAAATTATTTTGACGAACGTATAATGAAGAACATGCTACCAGGGTTTTTGTAATTATCCAAGTGTGACTTCAGGTTTTTAGGAAGTATTAATCATGCGTTTCAGTCTTCAGTTTTCCATTTTGCAAGGCGGTATGAATGTTTCAGAAGGTGAAGAAAACAGTAGGGAAGTATAGCTCTACAGAATCAATAAGTTCACACTGCTGCTTGTTCAGTTAGTGGGTTACCAGTATTGGCCCTGAACAGTATTGATTGAGCTTTCTCACTGTTTCTACAGGATAGCTTTGCTTTACACCACTGAGGTACAAGTTGCGTGTTTTCAGTTCACTTGATTTTCGTGTAGACTGCCTTTGGAATTGCTAGCCTCATGGACACAATTACTGGCTTTGTGAAGATGAGCTGTTGCTTTGCTCATTATCTCTGCAACTGTTTCTGTCCTGCCTCTGATAATCATGCTGTGGTATTTCTGAATATTCCTCTCTCTCCTTTTGCTTAACTTGGGAAAACCTCTTCAGGCATTGCTGGGTTAAGAAGATAGAGGAGCATGTTTTAAGTGTTGGAGCTTGCTGCATTTCACAGGAACTTTGCCAATTTAAATTAAGTGATGAGAGATAAAGATGCTGAAGGGCTATGAGGAAGTCTTAGTCCTGGTATTGTCTTGAAGTGTGCATTACAGGCATTCGCTGAAACTATATATATGTGACAATGACTTCATTAGGTAGGGTGAACCAGTCTGACTGATGCTTTCATTTAAGCTGGATAAAATCCTGCTCCTGACTGAAAGTATTCAGAAATTAATCAAAGGTGCTGGCTATTTTTTGCAAGGGAAGGTAATGTTTTTCTGGGGAGAAAAGGAAACAAGGAGGTCCTATGGATTACTATGCCTTCACCCTTTTTTTTTGTTTGTTGGTTTGTTTTCACTTTTTCATCTTTTTTTTTTTTTTTTCTTTTAGCAGATAGTCCTTAATTCCAGTTATCCCTGACATGAGCTTTTTAGGTCTAGAGTGTTTGCTTGTATAATTCTCCCATGCTTGGTAAGGAAGACTCTGATGCTGCCTTTCCAATACCAGTCATTTGTAGATTAGAATAGCTAGACCCAGATTAGGTCAGAGAAAGATCAGTGAAAGAGCATTTCAGTCTCCGCCTCACTTCTTTGAAACCTAAACACTACTGAATGTGTTTCAAGGCACTAGGTAGGAAACTGAAGTACATAGAGGGAGCTGGAATGCAAGTCTTGCAGAGGAAAGTATTTGAACTGATTGTGTGGTGCTTGAGGATGGCAATACTGGAACCTTCTCTCTTTCACTGTCTTCCCTACTCCCCACATTTTTGCCTGGGTAATGCTGAAGTTGGTAGTGATGGCCAAAAGAGCACATTGCATTCATCCGTACTTCTGATATTGATGAGTTTGCCACAAGAGAGCAGACCCACTGCTTGACTAGCTGTTACAATTTAATTGTGGTTGACTTCTAATTACTCAATAAAGAGCTTATAATGCCAGGGAAATCTGTGTTCTCAACTACTCTTGACCCATTAACTTTCAGTTGTGTGCTAGTCTGAAGTAATGAAAGTCCTGAACTTGTGCAATGTGTCTGGAGAAAAAGGCAGTGGGTTTGGGACTGAGTCCTGTGGGAGGAGCTTCTGGGTGTTTAGGAGGTGAAGGGTGTACATGCTGAAATATAACTGGTAGGTGGAAAAAGTACACTTGAAAATGTATGTGGCTTTTGCATTGGAGAAGGATGGGGCAGAAAGGACTTGCCCTTTTGCTGAGCAGAACATAACAGAAATACAGTGGGGGAATGGGGGCAGGGAGTGCCTTTCAGCACTCGTCTTCATTTGCAGAGAATGGTGATTCCTCCTGGTTCTCCTCTGAGCTCGTAGTAAGCTGCCTAATTATATGTTTTATGCAACAGTGATCTGACTCATCAAAGTGGACATGTCTCCAATGAATAAAAAGAAAATTGCTTTAAATTATTGGCAAATTTGAGAAGGAAAAAAAAATCCAGGGAGTACTATTTTTTCCATCAAATTGACTTTTTTAAACTAGAAATCATGTACCAACCCAGAATGTTTCAATACAACTGAAACCTGCTAAGAGCACCTTATTTTCTTAAAATGAAATGCCACAGTGAAACATTATCAGAAAAGTAATTTCTAACTGTGTAATAGGCAAAACTATTTTAAAAAATGTTGTTAATTTGATTATCTTCAGGAAAGCATTAAGAAAAATCAGAAAAAAGTTTATTTGGATCAGTAATGCTGGGGTAACAGCAAATCTGTATCTTCTATTGTTCTGTACATAATTCTGATTCTCAAGGTAGAGGTGAAAGTAACTTTTCCAGGATATCCCTTGTGCATGCAGTTGGTTGAGAAGTTCCAGCTGTACTTCAGTTATGTGAGCCAAGGGCCTCTGCTGCCTCAGAATGAAATTTGGCCCTGCCTCTGGGCAACCTAGGATGATTCCCTTACCTCCGAGATGGTTAACTCTTTCCTCTTCAGGTGGTGTGGCTTGTAAAAGCACCTAATTTTCTTGTGTTTGGAGTGAACCAAATTTATCACAAAAAAGGTGTTTATTTTTTTTTTTTGTTTAAGGGCAGTTGTGAAAGGAAAGAAAATTCCTAGAAGTTTCCCTATCCAGTTTCCACAAACAGGTGCTTTGGGTGTCTGCTGTCAGTATGCGACTATGGCATTTAACAAGATTGCTTGTGGGTAAAGACTCAGCTTCTAAAATTAGTGGACTTCTTTGCCAAGCATTGCTGTCTCTCTCTAGCTTGTTTGGGTCCCTGTCCATTCCCCCTTCACTTAGCTGGTCTGAGGCCCACATCAGTGTTTTAATTCCTGATGTAGGAGGAAGAAATCATGCATAAATTCCTTAATAAAGTTTTGATAGCAAACTGTGCTCCACTTGGCCTCTCCCTACTCCTCGCCCTAAAGCTTTCTACAGCCTGAAATCTACTAGCATGCCATGCTTTGGCTTTATACACATAAATTTCTGAAGCATTTGATGCTAAACTGTTCCTGGTGAGCACATCCAATTTACAAATGCTATTTTTGTTTTATTCCATAGTGAGACAGCCCTGGCTGAGATCTTGCTCTGTGGGCTTGTATATGGTATGCTGCTGAATTATACTCGCTGCATCTGCACAGAATATATGCTTTGGCTATAGGCATTGTGAATTATGTGGTCGAAAAGGACACCAGTGCCAGGAAGCAGCCTACCCCTTCTTGCCCCTAGGATACATGCTCCCGTCTTCTTAGTCCTCTTTCTATTACAGTCCAGTCAAAGCGTGAATGGAAAAATATTTATTATTGCATTGCCTTATTTTTTTGTTTACGTGGTTTTTTTTAGTGTTTTTTTGCTTGTTTGTTTGTTTTGTTGCTAGTAAGTTTGAATTAGCAGGAAGTCTTGACCTTCTCTTACTTGAAATACAGTTTTCTTTCAATTCAGCCATTGCCTATTTGGAGTCTCTTTGTTTTGGAAGTGAAACTTATGTAAATGTAAGGTAAGCAGTGCATGAAAGGATCTTAATGTTAGAGTTTTAGCCATCAGTTGGCTCTGTTAGGTCTGATAGATTTCCCATCACAGGCAATCTGTGTTCTTGCTTGCTCAGATCCACACTGATGCCAAGTGCTAAACAATGATGCTGTCTATCTTTCTGCACAATTTGCCAATTTTGGTTACTTTTGAAGCCCAGTGTTCCTGCTTTACCCTTGTGAATCTCCCTTATAGGGAGAACAAACTGAACAAAGGAGCAATTGCTTTAGCAAAATGTTTAGGGTTGATTTCTTTGTTATTTATCTAGTTTTATAAAGTAGAGTGCTTACTCTTCTTACAGTAAAATAAGTCAAAGTAAAATGTAATTTGTTGCTTACCATGAATGACTTCAAAGCCATTTCAAATGAAATACTTTATTGCAGTTCCACTTCAGCCACGACCTTATGTTATAAAGGTTTTACTTGCTCCTTGCTAGAGTTAAGGTGGTGTCCTTCCTACAGAAATCAGCAGGATTTTGCCAGTGAGCTCAAATGAGCTAGCATTAGAGTAATGCTTTTGAAACTCGCTTCTGCAGAGGATGAGAAATGTGGCCTTCCTTACACAGGAAACATTTCGGGAGATACCAGAATTCTCCTTCCTCCTCCCTTCTCCTTCCTCCCCCCCAGTTAATCTTGCATAGCAAACATAGCTATATTTTGGTATTTAGAGTCTCTTGCAAAATGCCACAAGAGGCAGGCCCATACATCAGATTAATTATCTTGCCTTATAGTTGCCAGAGGTGCTTAATTTCTTCTTTGGAATTGAATGTGACTTCTGCAATTAAATGTTTCTCCTCAGCTACTGAAACATCTTGCTTTTTCTAGGTGGAGACAGTGCATTAAGAAGGGAATCAGAAGAGAATTTCCGTACTTTGTATGTGCCACCATAAATAAAGGTGTTATTGCAAATTTGAAAGCTATTACACTTAGGGTATATAGGAATGAAACTTTTTACTGTTTTCTTAGTAACAATGGATACTGAGTAAGTTCATTGCAGAGTCTCAATGGTACATTCATCCCATTTCAGTCTGTCTGAATTTTATTTTCAGATGCCTGTGACTATGTTTGCATTGTTTTATTGTAAGCTTAGTGTGTACTTAAAAATGTGAAATGTTACAGAAGTTAACTGCTTAAATTTGGCAAACTGCAAATGAGAGTGTTGAATACAGTTGCTCCAGTCCTACAATGATTTATCTAAAAGATTATTTTCAATCCCTTAATTTCAGGGTGAGTCAAGTAGGATTAGGTTTACTTGAGAAAAAAAGGCACTGAGAAAGTTTAAGTTTACTTTGTGATTTCCCTGCTCCCTTGCATGCTACTGCATTATTTTCTTGGACTTTAGGTAACATTCTCTGGTAAAAACTGCCTTCAATTTTCCCATGGATCTTTTAGGGACTGTACCTATGTAATAAGCCATTAAAGAATGTGTCTAATTTGAAGCTTACCAAGGCAGGCACATTTTAGATTGGCAAAGTTTAAAATAAGTGTATTTTCTCTTTTTGCTGCTTGCTGCTGATCCTCAGCTGAGGCATAAAAATATGTCAAGTGTGTCTTCTTTCTTACTCAGCTGCCTAGGAGCATTATTTTAAAAAGTATATTTGTCCTGATTGTCCTCACAATTAATTTCTCCAAGAAAGCACTCAGAATTAATTGCAGTCTTTTAAGCCACTCAAATATTTTGTTGTTCAGAAACTTTATAGTGCTCTTTGAAAAGCACACACGCTTAGTGGATAAACCTTTCTGCTGAAGAAAAAAAAACTTCTTTTGCAAAAAGCAAGTGTTTGCCTCTAAAAATACCTCTTGCAAGAATTAGTGTCCAGTCCCTTTGGAGAAGAACTGGTCACCACATGGATCTTGATGATGCCAGGTTTTGATGTGAGAGCAGAGGCTTCAGCTGGCAGTTCTGTTGAAATTTCAGTCCCGCTTAAATGTTCTGTTTAGTTAAGATCCTTCTTGTAAAGGATCTGATTCTTGTAGTTTCAGCTGGAAATAGCTGACATTTATTTCACTTCAAAAGGCAAAATAGAAGTGTGTGTTATCTGCATTATATAAATACTTTAGCCACCCAGAGTTTCTAGTACAGAATACTTCCTTTGCAGTACCAAGAGAAGTACTGTCTTTCATGTGTAGCACAGTGTCCTTTTTGGATTGCCAATGGCTCTTGTGCATAGTTGTATGGTACTTCGTATGAGGAAGGACACCAAAGAAGTTGCAGTCTGTCAGTTTGCATTTCAGGGAGGACTGCTGGCTTGGAGTGCCACCAGAGTACCTTCACATACAGCTGAGCCCTTATGCTTTCAACAGACAGGAGTTCAGCATTTTATACAAGATGGGCTATAGTCTTACCCGTCAGTGTTATGAGGGCAATAAGAGGGATACCCTCATTTCCATAAGGTTGGATGGGAGCTTAGCTATCCAGCCTGTAATGGAGCTTCAGTGCTGAAGTAGTTGCTTGAGAATAGACTGGGTTCGTTGCTCACCTAAAAGATGTCCAAAATACTCCTTTGGACAGGGAAGGGACAGAACTAAGGCAAGTGCAGATTATTGGGGAAGGGGGAGAGGAAGTGATGATGGAAAATATTTTTGTAGGAGGTTGGACTGTGTTCAGTTGCTCATTGGAAGGGCTGCTTCTGCAGGGTTTAAGGAAATGTTGGGTATTTACTACTTGTTATCAAAGTCAGCAGGAAAATAGTCAGTTTACTGGCTGATGCTTAACTTCAGATTTGAAGGGCATGTGGAAAGCAGCAGTTGCTACCTCTCAGCACTTCTGTCTCTGGAAGTGTGAGGTTTTTTTTCCATTCTTTGTTGATTGAATAATATGAGGGAGGAAAGGGGAAGGCAGAGGAAACCTGTGTTTTACTGTGAGAATGTCCAGGGCCTTTCATAGCTAAGCTTTGGGTTAGATGGTGACCTCTGTTAGCAGAGTATAAATAATAACAGAAGTATCTGTGCAGAAAATGAGTGTGATGATTAAATCTTTCTTTTCCCAGCACATTCCTCCTCCCCCTACCCAAGATCAAAGAGGCTAGACTCTTGATTAAATTGCAACAGAAGTCATTAATGTCGTAAAATGTGGAAAACCAAGCTTTTTTGTCTTATTACACAGGCATGTGTTGTAGGGAACTGTAAATACTTCTTGTTCTGTTATTTGGCCTATTGCTTTTCCTATTATTTCCATTTGTGTAGCTCATTGGAAAATACCACACCTAGAAATATAGATGCAACATTTACTCCTCTGCATGCATATCTTCTGTTTGTTTGTTTGTTTGTTCTTTGGTTTGGTTTTGTTTTTTTTATGATGCAGAATGCTGCTTCTGTGTTACTTTCTTGCTTTCTCGGTCAGTCTATGCACTAGCTTTGCCTCATTTGCCTGGACATTGCTTATTATCTTAATTTCTGTTTGTTTTTCTGTTTGATATTTTTTTTTTTTTGGTGTTTTCTCCTAGCAATCACTGGGCTGCTCTAATGTCTCCAGGTTATTTGATTATTTTTTTGTATGAATACTTAAAGATGACTGCATGTATTGAAAAATGAGACAAAGTTTCTTACCTAGTATTACTTATTTCTGAGAGTGCCTACAAACCAAAAAATTCTAGCTAAGATTTCTCCAATGCAGCAAGGTCAGGAGTTTTTAATAGATTTTACTTCTGTCCAGACTCCTTCTTAATTTGCATCATTTGATTGAATAATGTAACCTTCCTAATATTTTCCAAGCCACTTACACTTAACTAATCACTTACACTTATCTTCAGCATAAACCTCATTGATTTTATTTCTCATTGAAAGCATCAGTAGTAGCAAATATGATCCTATTGGCTCCTAGTCTATTAGAAATAAAATTATGTTAAATGTCTTGTGGGGTGTGAAGAGGTTAAGTCAAGGAGAATCGTCCAAGAAAGTCGTCCTGGTGTAAAACATAAATCTGATTTATATTTAAACTACATGTCACCCACCAGCCAAAAATAGCAATGATCATTAAAACCCAATTTGCTGCTAAACATTAATAGACATTTATTACATCATAACAGATCTGAAAGACAATTAAACTTAACTTTTTCCTGAATAACTTTCTTGTAAAAATGGATTATTCACCTGGCTTTTGTCATTAATGTAATTTGTCAAAAATTTGTTTCATTTGGTAGTGTGCATGTGTGCATAGAGTTGTATGTGTAGGTGATCTTTTGTCATTACTCTTGGGTATAGGTGGTCTCCTGTTACTGTAATTCTTTCAAGAGCAGTACATTTTAAATGGAAAAGGCAATTAACCTTGCTTATATTGCCTGTTAATTTCCTAATCAGCACAAAAAGTGAAGGAAATTACACTTTCTGAGTGCAAAATAAGTAATACCTGTTACTATCCGTTTGAAAAAAGAACAGTAATCAAGAGCAGAATAAGAAGGCACTAGAGGAACATTCTACAGACAGGAAATAGATTACAACTTTGCTGCTGTTTTCACTGCAATTGCTCATTCAAGTGATACTCTTCCCCTATTTTATTACTGCATATAGTTATACATGTGAGTAGTGACTGGAGCTGGAGAAAGTCAAGAGCTGACAAAATCCAGCATTTTCAGAAGTACTGCCTCCTATGAGGAATGCAGTTATGATGCTGATATTTTGGTTCATGCATTGCTTTCTGTTGGGTTGCAGCTGCAGTGGCTGCCATGAAACAAGCCATTGTAGAGACCAGGCTTTCCACTTCAGCTCAGAGTTGCTCAATTCTCTGTAGTTGTTGCCTGTAACTGCTGTTAAATATTCATATCCAAACAGCTTTGGGACCATCTGGCCCATGGAGGAGTATAGCAAGAGGTGGGCATAAGACTTGGCAGTCCTGGGGCGATGGTTGGGCTTGATCATATAAGTCTTTTCCAATCTAGCTGATTCTATGATTTTCATCATCTTCTCTGGCATACGTTATTTCTCAAGAGCAAACAACTCTAAAACCTTGTGTATCATCCTCCTGTTCCTTACTGGTATATGGGGAGATGTAGCCCACCCACCTGGGCTTTGGGCTCTCTTCTAATGAGCTGCAGGTAAATGAGGAATGGCCTCCATCTACACTCCCCTACACCCTCCAGGAAGAAAATCCACCCTCAAAATCCAATGTGCTGTGATGGCAAATGGCACTAAACTCTCCCTCTATATCTGCAGCTGCTGGACAGTTTTGGGTAATGGAACTTAAGGAGATTCTTTCTTACCAGAAAGAGAAAAGGAGGGAAAATTGAGGAGGTATTAAGGAGACAGAGAGTGGGAAGGGACATATGGGGTGGATAAGTGAATATTTAAAACTATTTTAAAGGCTACAACCCAGAGGCATTTAGGAGTACTCCTCCTCTGGTCCCAGTATCACACTTAACTTAAAGATGCACTAGTTTGAACTCTCCTGGAATTTTCTGTCACATCCTTTTTGCTAATTTTCTCCTTGGGGACTGTCACTTCCTCACATTAAAGTAAGACCCAGTGCAGAATCTGCTGTTACAGTTGCAGCCACGGTAAGACACTTGAATAAATGGGGCTGGTACATGTGGGAGAGGTGATGCCTCAAAATAAAAGCTCTGCTAATGATAGCAAAGAGAAGTTAAAATTATGCTGACCCTGGTGATATGCTTGTCTGCACTTTCAGTGCATGCACCACACGTTTTGTTTGTCACAGAGAATTGCCAAAGGCTCTGTGGAATGCAAATAAGCATTATGAGAGTATTGTCAAACCCAGGCTTTCAACATCATGAATCATTCACAGAAAAAAATTATGAGATTTGATTAAAAGTCATGCGAATTTCAAATCAAATAAATATGTTGAATTATGTTTATTTACCACCAGTTTACTAAGACTGAGCTCCATTTGAGTCTTCAACATTTCTCTGTACGTGAAAACTTACTTGAAAAGAAAGCTGAAATTTTCATTATTGCAAGGAGCTGCCATATACTGAGAGTTTTGCAATGGAATAAGTATTGGCAATACTGTATGAAGCATTTGCCTATGTATTATTTTCTCTCTATAAGGATATGCTGCAAACTAAAATGTTTGAGAAAGATGGCATATTAAATAGGTATAATTGCAGAACACTGTTACAATTGCTGTATATGAACATGTTTTTTCAACCCATCCTCCTATGTAAAGTCCCATGATGTGTGAAAGCTTCAGTTCTAGTTTGGTTACCATTTTCTGCTTAAATTGCTTTGATCATGGATTGAATGGAAAACCAGCAAGCGCCCAATAGCTTTAGCCCCCCCCTTTTCACCTACACAGGAAAAAAGAAAAAAAAAAACTACTATATTCAGCTAGTCTGTATTTGGGTATGTGCTTATCAAAGGCTTGATTAATGTGAAATGAATTAACTCAGTTAACACTTGAGAGTTATTTTGCAGCAAATCCTGTAGTGCATCTAAAGAGTTCTTTGTCACTTTGAATTATAGCCTAAACTGGTGGTTGATGAGACTTTGTTTGAGCTGGCAGTGGTTCCTTGCTGCTTTGGCTGCTTCTCTCAGGAGAGCCTAAGTAGAACTGTAGTGATACCTAAAAATCTAGAGTGAATGAAAACTTATTGCTGCTGTTGTTGCTTGCTTTTTAGGTTTCTAAAATTACTTTTCAGAGTGCTACATAAGATGTAAAGGAGGAGAAAAGGGCAGAATGGTCTTAGAATATCAAACAATATGGATTAAATGAATGTTAATATGCAGGAATGCACAGTTAGGGGCAGAGGTGCAACTGCTCATTTTGAACCTTGTTTGGAGATAGGGATGATTTCCAAATAATGCTTTGTAGTTTTGTGCATATGGGGTGAGAGAGTTGAGGAATTTCCTTCTGAGTTCACAGCCCCAGCAGAATGTGGAAGCAGGGTCTGCAGTATAGAAATTGGACATAGATGAGAGGAGGTTGAACCACAAGTTGGCAAGTCCACTCACCTTAAGAAGGCTCACTGGGTCTCTCCCAGTACACCACATCTAGCAAACTTAAAACTTGAAATGAAGAGTCAAAAGCCATGCTCACCACTTGATATACTGAGAATTGAAAAGCCCGTTTTCCTGAACTCTGTTAGAACTCTGACTTTACAAGCATGTGCACTACAGAATGAACCTTCTCCTGGGCTGTATGCAGGCACAGATAAAAAATTTACAGGTTATTCAGTCTGTGTCTCAGAACCATGTTCCTGACTTCATAAATATGCTTATGGAAAAATCTGCCCATAAATAACCATGTCACTGTAGTGATAACTTCAGTGAGGGGTTAGGAGTGAAAGTGCATGTGGTTCCCTTGAAATGCCAGGAGTGCAGCCCACTCCTACCCTGCTCCCCCCGAGTTATACTGGCAATAATGTCTGCATGACCTTTTATGTGGCAGGTTGTGTTGCTGCACTGTGTGTGCCACTGCAAAGTCACTGTGGGACCACATACTGAATACCTAACATGGAAAGGATTTGAAATAGGGTGGAGGTGGAAGAGGCAAAGCTTTTCTTTAATAATGTTGTGAAAACCAAATCAAACCAATAAAAAAATTATTTTGCAGACAACTCATGACCAAGTGTATTGAACCAATTATTTTGTTTAGCCGTTCGTGATGGGAGTAGCAATACAGGTCATTCTTTTACTTAAATAAATTTTCTAACATTAAATTGCAGTTAATTTACATTTGCAGAGATTTCATGTTAACTTTTTCTTTTCTGGGGTTATTTGTCTTCCCCCTCTTAGAGAAATTCTGAAAATGCTGTCTGGAGTAAATTGTCTCAAGTAGCAGAAAATGGGGAATTACATCCATGGTTCCAGCTTGAGCCATCAGCTTCAAGGAGTTTAATGACTTCCAAACTTTTTCCTTGTAAATAGTGGATTTAATCAGTGTTTGTTAGAAACATCATGCTTATGTTCTACTTAGTAAGCGATTTTTGCCAAAGGAGGAAATAAGTTTTTTGTTAAATATAGATTCTTTGTTTAAGCTAGTTTTACTATGTGCATTTCCAGGGGTGGGTAGAAAACTGCTGCAACTAAAACTAGAAAAGAAAACCAGGGAATTTCCATTTGGCTTTTGCTAATGAGCCCCCTTGTAAAACATTCTTGCCCTTCCTGTGGCTATGCTCTGACTTTCTAAAAAATGCTAGATACCTGAAGAAGGCAGGTAGCTTTTGTCATGTGAAAATGGTAATGTCCAGCTTTGTGCTGATGCAAATGTTCATATTTGCAGGAAGACAGTGCTTAAACAGATTTCTGACAGGTTTGGCTTTTGCTACTCTAAATTCTACTTTCAATTCAGCCTATCTGTTCACTCACCAGATGAACTGGTTTTCTTTTTCACCCTCCCTGTAGACTGTCAACAGATGAGCTCAGAAAATGCTCTTTGTGCTTCTTGACATCGACTGCTGAAGAACAGGCTTGGGTAGACGTTGAGTTTGTCAGTGTATCTAAAATGCTGTTTTATGCACAATGCCTTGATGGATACTTCACTGCTAATCTCTTCACCGCAAGGCTTTCGCTTCCTTTGGCTTCCACCTATCCTGTCAGCACTACTTTGAGTAGGAGTTTTGGGTACTGCCACATGCAAATGGGGTTTGGGTGATACTTTGCAGCACATCAGATCATGAGTGTCAGGGCAGCCCTCTGGGCAGAATTGTCAGTGAAGCAGAGCTTTCTTTTAAATCAGTGCAGGTTGCATTGTCTTTCTGGTTGGAGTCCAAACACCTTAGGTCAAGTGTAGCCCTTAACATTTTCAACTGTGATAGTATATTTCCTTCTTGCATCAAAAAATGTAACACTGCAAATGTGTGCTCTAGTTTCTCTCTTTAGCTGTGCTTTATCTGGAGGTAGCCCAAAGATTAAGTTGTTTTGCCGGCCCTTTTCTACATCTTATAGTGCTGCTTGAAAGGGATCATTTGACCATTAAGAAAAAGGGTTGCTCCGTTTGTTTCCTATCTAGCTGTTCCCCTGAAGGTACACAGTTCATAAACACACTGTGATTGTTTGATTACTTGAAATGCAAAACCACCCAGAATTTTGTGGCATTACAAAGTGTTTGGTTAATATAATAGTGTCCTGTGTTGTTAACCAGCTTTGGCATTTCTCCACACATACTGTCAAGCTATTAAAATTTGTGCATGAGCTTAAGCCTAGATGGTTGAAGTCTTTGTAGGAGCAGGTTTAAGAGCAAGGTTGTACCAGCCAGGGTGTGCAGGCACAACCTGACAGGCTGTATTGCTAGCTTTTTCTACTCTGTCAGGAAGGAAAGTAGGGCTGGGAATCCTGAGCCACATGTACAGCCAGAATAAATGGTGCATAATATGGAGCTACCCTTATTGTCTCTGTTTTGCACAGAAGCTTTGTGACTGGATAATGCTCTTTCCAGTAGGATATAATGTTTGTTTAATCATGATTCTGGTGGCTACAAGACATTAGTTCCCAAAATCAGTATTTGGCTTTACAGAGGGCACGTAAATTAGTTTGCTCGTTCAGCCCCAGCCCATGAGATGATAGGGGGAAAAAAAAAAATATATATATATAAAATAATAACAAAAAAAAAAAAACAGTCATTGAATTCTATCATGTAGAGATACACAGAAAACAAATAATTTTAAAGGCCACTATGTAAATATTTTGTTGACAATTATCCCTTCTCTGGGATAGATAGTATAATTACTTTCTGACTTCTTCAGTTTAAACTCAAAAACCTTTTTATTGCACGGTGATGTTATTTCTTTCAGACAGATTATTGAGAACTTGATTCACTTAAAGCAAATAAGAATCAGAAAAAAGACCTTTCCTCCTTCACTGCCTGTCTGAGCTCCTGCTTTAGGGCAGTGTACCTGAACTTGGATGGGTTTCCCCCATCTCTGTATGTGTTTTTGTGGAACGAAAAGCTTCTCACTTAAAACTTTGCAGGCAATGCTGTAGGAAAAGCATGCATAAATAATGGCTAGTGGTGTAATTTGATGTGTACTTGTAGCCTTAAAAAATGATTTGCTGTTTAGAATGTGTAATTTAAAATATAAATGAATCTTATTCCCCTTAGAAAACGGGCTTTAAATACTACCAGTGACCATTCTGATTAGTCTCAGCTCAAACAAAGTTTTACTTTCTAGGTTGTCTATAAAGAAGCCACTTGACTGTGTATTGACCTTGGGCTCTTTGGTTGCTCCCGTTACAGAGCTGAGAAAAACCTCTGGAAGTTGTTATATTTGAATGAACAAATTGCGGGGGTAGACTGGGGAGGAGAGTGGGAGAATAAAATCTTGGCAGTGCAAGCAGATATATTTATTGGAAAAAAATGAAGCTTCCTAATAGACATCGGTTCTGAACAGTGTGGGGTTTGATTTAGCTGATCTGCAAAGATAGGAGGTAAAACAAAGGACACTTTATCATGCCAGAGTTTCAGAAATATACCCACATCACAATGGCATGCAGCACAGTTTTTTCATATAGCTTTTTGGCTCAAGCTGGGTTTTGGGTAAGAAGGAAAGTTGGCAAAAGCAGCTTCTTTGCTCAGAAAATAACTTCTGAGAATAACTTCTGTTGATCAGAGATTTTTGGAGAGATTTTTAATTAGACCAGCGCTGTAAAGGCTGCAGAGTCTAGGGAGCTCAAAACAGATATGCAAAGTACTTTTCAATTCCTCATATTTCATCATCATTTCAAAGCCAGTAGGGAGCTAAGTCTCAAACAGATGCCATGGTTTAACTCTGTGTAGTTGTTTTTTTCCTGCCAACTTTGAGTCACTGTGGCCATCTAAGCCCCTTCTTGAGAGATTAAAATGATGGGAAGCTGGTATACTTTCTCCAATTAAATGAGTGAATGTTTCTATTCAAGCATAGATTCAGATTTCCTTGTGCTTTTCTATCAGTGTGTGGGATGGACAAGACCATTATTTGTAATTCCACAATGAGTAACTGAGGAAATTGACTAGGATCTGCTCAGTGAATCACAGGCTGTCACCATAGAAAGTAGCTATAGAGTAAGGGCTCTACTGGGTTCAAAACCTGGTCCAGACTCTGTAATTAAAAGCCATACTGGACTCAAAAAAAAAAAAAAAAAAAGAGAGGCTTTTAGGCATGCAATTCTCAGATATACTCCCAAACTACATTACTGATTCCACTGCCTGGTATCTTGGTGTCAGCCTCAAAAGCAGAGGCATAAGAGAAATGTATAAAGGAAGTGAAAGGTCTAAGCGGAAATGTGCAGTAGTACCCAGCCACTCTGTGGAAGCAGTGGCTCAATTTCTGCTCAGGTAGTTCAGGATATGTAATAGATGTTTGCATAGATAGTTTTTGGCTGGTGTGTCCACCTGCATTACCTGCTGTGCTAGAAGTTAAAGAAAAATTGGGATTGTTGTCTTGGTGTGGATGCATGTGCTTATATTGGAAAAAGGGTTCTGCTTGAGGGGAAGGAAGGGGTAGGCCAGGGACTGCAGCTCTGCCGCAAGTCAAATTTTCTCCTAAAGTACTTTGCTTCCTGTAGGTGCTCACAGTTATGGCCTAGATGAAGTGGAGAAATGACTTTTGTTGGCAGTCTGTTCACTTACCAGTGTGATGACAAGTGTGCTTTTTCAGGAGCTTGCATTTACTCTTTACCACCCGTCTCTCTATGTACAAAGGGTTTGGTTGGAAAAGACATGCCTGAGGTGTGAACTTTTTCATGTATGAGATCAGTGCAGAGCTTAGGCACCAGTTAAACCTATTTCAGCTCTGGAATTTTTGTTGACTTGTGATTTCTAGACACAAACATTTTCAGGTGCGTTTCAGCCTCCTTTAGAAGTCTCATGATTGTATATGATGCAGTACATATGGACTAGGTTTTACTAATCAGCTTTTGAGCCTGGGGACTCTCAACCTGTGTGCATCATTGTTCTGCTATCTTAAACCCTGTTTTGAGAGAGGGAGAGCATCAGTGATGCGCAAACTGTCTCCCTGCACAGTAGCAAGTTTTATTCCCTCTTATAGGTAGGAATATGCCTACATCTCTAGGGATGGTAGGAGGGAGGAAGACGTGTTTGCTTTTACAGCTGGTGGCAGCAAAGAAATGCAGCAATACTTGATTGAAAACGAGTATTGTATTGTTTTACTAACTTTATTTTTCTTTTCCTTTCTTATTTGTAGGTCTCAAACTGGATACTGGCTGTGGGATTTTTTAATTTTTGGGGGGGATTTTTTTATTTTTTCTTCCTTTTTGGATGTGAATTGAAGGCCAACAGCTAAAGTGCTGGAATCAAGTGCAGGAGGACATTCACCTTGGTTTATTTGAAGCCTCGTTTGCTGGGATACTTTAAAGCCCTCCTTCACAGTCATGTGGTCATCACAGCTGCTGTTCTTCACAATGCTCTTCACACCGTTAGCCTATGGTGAGTGAGAAATGATGTAAATTTGTCTCTGGGAAGGGAAGAGAGCATAAAAAAAAAAGTAATGATTTTTGCCTGTCTCTTTTATCTAATGGTGTAGCTTTTTTCTAGGATGTTGATTTCTCTTCCTGCTTATATACCAGGTCTTTGAATTCCCAGGCTGAGTTATAATCAGGTACACCCTGAAACAACGGACTGGTCACACACAAAGATTTCTGTTACCAAGTTTAGCTGTTACATTAAGTCAGACTTTCTTCCTCATGCTGAGACCTGTTCTGTTGACTGTGTGTCACTGAGATTGTCTCTCCTGGCCCCTACATAGAAACGGATTTCCCTTTTGTGAATACTATTCATTAAGGGACTGCATATCTCCCTTTAGCCATAGCTCTAGAGTGGGATCTTACTCTCACATTAGACTCTGATTTCAAGCATTGCAGCGGATTTTTCCATGCCCTGCTGAAAGACAGGCTCCTGTAATCTCAGTCATCCTGAGACACAAAGAACCAAAACCAGTAGAGTTGCCTTAGCCTAGCACTCCTTGTAACTGCTCAGCAATGTGGAGTCGTTATATGCAGAACCATGCTGCATTGCTAGGCTGCAGCTAGGATGTGTTTCAGAAGCTAAGCTTCTTACATATATTATCCCAGAGACCCTACCACCACTGCTGCTGGGGTTGGCCTTGGCCAACAACCAGTCCGTCTTGGAACCAATGGCATTGGCTCTCTCAGGCCTAGGGGAAGCATCCAGCAGCTTCTTGCAGAAGCCTCTCCTGTAGCACCCTCTCTCCCTCTCCCAGTATCAAAACCTTGCCACTCAAACCCAGTTCAGAGCTCTAGCAGGGGAAAAAAAAATAAAAAAAATGGTGATCTTAGTAGCCAGGAAAGTGTTAAATGAAAATTGCCGTGTTTAATTCTTTGGAGTAAGATTTTGAGGCCTGGGGTGGTGGGATTTTTGTATGAGAAATGTAGGCTACAGGAGTAAGTTGGCATGTTTCGTAAGTTCTGAAGGGTTTAGGAGATCCTATCCTATGTACAGTGATCATTGCTCTATGTTCAGAGCACAGCTTTGGAAAATTTAGCTGCCTGATTTTTCTGATGCTTAAATAGAAGGTGAGCTTCACCAAGGATCTTCTTTTAATTACAGGTCAGTGGGAGCATGTTTGTAAGTAACCTGACTCCCTGTACATAGGCTGAGGGCCCCTGCTTTTAAAATGTTCATCATACTTTTTTTGCCTTATGTGCACCATGTATCTTCTAAGATATACAAAGAAAAAAATTCACAGCAAAGGAGGACGTTCAAAAATTAGATGCATGTAATTAGTTGAATCTATCTATTGAGTACAACCTGGCTGCTTGTATCATTTAACACCTTTGGGCACAAAGGTTATCTGTACTATCATTCTTCAAGTAAAAGTCCTTGGCGACTTGAAAATTGGAATTAATATTTAAACTGAGCCAAACAATTGGGGTGGAATGAAAAAGCTATTATGAAAGGTGCTCTCCATTCTTCTTCAGTAAAGAATGATGGCAAATGTTTTGTAAATCTTTATAATTAAACAATAGTAACAGTTAAAGCAATTAACAATTTAACTATGCCTCTGGCAGTTGTTTTAATTTCACAGTGCTACTGTACCTGGAAAATCCTGCCTCATAGTCGCAGTAAATGAAAATGTCACAAGTATTCTAGGAGTTGTATTGTGCTACAGATGAGCAAACACCAGAGCTGCAGAAGCTAGGTGCCTGGAAATATTTCTGCCCTGTATGTTCTTTTGCAAAGTAAATGTACAAGGTAGCTGTTGTGGTGGTTGTAGCAGTAAGTGGTGGTAAACGTGACACCAGACATATAACCAATGCATGTGTTATCTAATCCCTGTAAATTGCTAATGATAGTGTGGTAGAAGATCACCTTTGGAAGGTGGAGAGTAATGGCCTTTGGTCAGAGCCGAAGGGCTTGGTTTGATTCTGTCTTGATCTCAAGATTGGCCAGGATGCAGTTATTATCTCAAAACTTTGACCTGTTGCCTTTCTGGGGGGGGCAAGTAGGTACTGAGCATGTATCTTCTTGTTTGAAGGTGATATGTTCTTGACACTAAATGAAGGGAGAAGACTGCAATTTAGCTGCATGATGTTTTATGAGCATGGTTGCTACCAGCTACCACTGGTCAGTTAAACCCATCCAGTCTCCCATGGGGACTGAAGGACACGTGCATAAAAGTCAGAACAGAATCGAAGGTCAGAATAAATAGTCTAATGGATCTTCTAAGGCTTTGAAATCAGAGATTGAATATCTGATGACTTTCAGGTACTATTCCTTGCTGCCTCTCTTCGTGCAAGTCCTGCAGAAGGTTGCATAAAGTGAATGGCAAGCTGGTATCAATGTAGAGGTTCCTGCTATTCTGAAGACAGTATATGTGTGTTTAAACACATGCTGCATCCTCACCTTGCATATGAAATAGTCCAGCTAAGCCCTATTGTTGTTTTCCCCTTCTAATAATCCTCTTTGACTGTTGTGATTGCCAGAGTTGATACAATGTACTTTTACAGGCTGATATTACTGCATCTTACTCCCTTTTTGAGTTTCCTGGCACAGTCTCTTCATCTGTAGTGGTATAGACAGATTTTTAGGCCAATGATCTCATAAATTTGCTGTGGTTTTTTTTTTTTTTGTCTGTTTGTTTTGGTAGGTTTACGTGATTTTTTTGTTGTGTGGGGTTTGTTGTGGGTTTTTTTGTTTGTTTTTTGAGGAGACTTGTATTTTTTTTTTTTTTAACTCTCATTTTTTTGAGTATTTTTTTGTGTCTTAGGTTGCTATGACAGGTATGGAGTCAAAGACTGATCTGCAAGATTAAAAGTAATCTTTCAGGATACTGCCCTGGTACAATGTCATCTTCTTGATAAGCTGTAGAAATAATGAAAGGGGAAAAAGTCACAAATCCTTGCAGTTTCTAGGTGATGATGTTAATCTACTGTATCCCAGATGCACAAGCACTGTACTGTCTGGTTTTACTTGGACTGGTCTGAATCACAGTTCAGAAAAACCCCTGAAACCATGTGAAAATACTTGAAGTAATAGTGGATTTGAATAATGGATGGTTTCTTTACTGTTGCCCTTCAATTAAATGGAAAATAGCTTATAGCTTGCATAGAAAATACAACTTGAACCAGTGGGGAAGCCCTCAGAAAGCTATCCCTTCTTCTAAGTTCTGGCAAAGCCTGTAAATCCATCTGCTGGAAAAAAATAAACCTGTTATAAGAATTTTGGAATTAACCATAGAATTATACCATCAACTTGATTGGAAAATACCTTTAAGATCATCACGTCCCACCCTTGTCCCAGGACTGCTGAATCCACATCTAAACCAGGTATCTAAGGGAGTCATCTACATGTTTTTTGAACACTTCCAGAGGCTGTGACTCTACTGTTTTCCTGGGAAGCCTGATCCAATTCCTAATCACCCTTTCAGTGAAGAAACTTTTCCTAATAGCCAATCCAACCTCCCCTGGTGCAGCTTGAGGCCCTTGCCTCTTGTCCTGTCGCTTTTTACTTGGGAAAAGAGACCAGCCACTTTCACCATCTTCTTTCAGGTAGTTGTAGAAAAATATAAGATCCCTTGTCCAGAATAAACAATCTTAGTTCCCTTGGCTGCTCATCATCATACATGTGCTCCAGACCATTCACCAGCTTCATCGACCTACTCTGGACCTACTCCAGCAGCAATATGTCTCTCTTGTAGCGAAGGGGCCAGAACTGACTGCAGGATTTGAGGGGAAGCCTCACCAGTGTGGTACACAGGGATGATCACTGCTCTGCCCCTGCTGGCCACACTATTGCTCATACAGGCCAGGATGCCATTGGCCTTCTTGGCTGCCTGGGCATGAGGCCTGTGTTGAGCTCTGTCAGTCAGCACCCCCAGCTCCTTTTCTGCTGAGCAGCTTTCCAGCCATTCTTCCCTAAGCCTGTAACGTTGCACAGGGTTGTTGTGGCCCAAGTGCAGGACTGAGCAGTTTTCCTTGTTGAACAACAACCCATGGATCCAGCCTGTCCAGATCCCTCTGCAGAGCCTTCCTGTTATCCATCAGTTCAACGCTCTCACCCAACTTGGTATTGTCTGCAAATTTACCAAGGGTGCTCTTGATCCCTTCTTCCAGATCATCAAGAAAGATATTAAAAAATACTGGCCCTAACACAGAGCCCTGAAGGACACCCCTAGTGATCAGTCACCAACTAGATATGGCACCATTTACCACCATTCTTTGGACTTGGCCATCGCTCCAGTTTTAACCCTCTCCAGACCATGAGCAGCCAGTTTATCTGGGAGAATGCTCTGGGAGACAATGTCAAATGCTTCATTAAGCTCCAGATAGAAAGTATCTACAATCTTTCCCTTATTAACCAGGTGGGTCACCTTGTCATAGAAAGAGATCAGATGAGTCAAGATAGAAAGCAACAATACCAGGGAATTAAAAAAACAAAACCCACAACCAAAACATCAACAGCAAAAAAGCCAAAGGTGTTGTTATCCTTTGCAAGAGCTCTACTACAGACAAGGGTTTTGCACCGCTACCTCCTTTTTGCTCCTGTTTGGAAGCTTTTCCCAAAGCTTCTGAAGGAAAATGTTCCTTAGCTCAGGTTCTCTCATGCACACTTGGGAAAACCAAACCTCTTTGCCTGTAATGGGTGGATTTCCTGGAGCTGTTTTCGGGAATGAGCAGCTGTGCTCATCTTCCTCAGCCTTCCTCCCCTTGACCCCAAACAAAGCAGATTTCTCTTTACCCATAAATGAATACTGTCAAAGTTCACCCAAAATGAGACCAACATGACAGGCAGTAGCTCAGTTTGTGAACCTGGAGAGACATATACCTGCTCTGTCTGTCAGAGAGTTAAGATTTAAAACTCCCAGACTGGTGGACAAAAACAATAATAGGAATAAAAGGCTTCAAAAATACATGCTGTTAAGAGGTGCTTAGGGAGGCATACCATAGTGATCACTCTGGGGTGAAGTTTTGCATGTCTCCAAGTAACCAATTTTAAGCTTTGGAAGAGAGCCGAAATCCTGTTGTATGCAAAGATCTTTATCATCCTATCAGTTTGTTTTATCATTATTCATTTTAAACTTATTTTTTTTAAGTATTCTGTTGTGCACACAAATTTCATGCTAGGCAGCAAAGAATTATTTTGTTGTTGTTGCTCTAATGCTTTAACAGTCTAATGCAAAAATGGACAACCACTTACTACTCGGAGCAATAATCCAAATTGCCCAGTTTCTGTTGGAGATCATTGCAAATGCAATAAAATCTACAGACACAATGATCTCTCTGT
Source organism: Forpus xanthops (assembly GCA_032466535.1). Taxonomy (NCBI): domain Eukaryota; kingdom Metazoa; phylum Chordata; class Aves; order Psittaciformes; family Psittacidae; genus Forpus; species Forpus xanthops. The sequence goes on from JASSUY010023010.1 coordinate 25,098, forward strand.
TTTACCTGGTCCTAAGTTGTCACCCTGCAGTTGTGTTGTGAGAGTGTGGTCTCACCATCCACGTTCCCACTTGGGCAAAGTGTCATGTCAGTTACGGAGGTTGGTTCCTCCTTGGTATGGTTTCTGCTTGGCATTATTTTCTATCTGTTTTAACCCTGAATCTGATAACTGATTGCAGATTGTGCCCTCCTGATGATCTATGGGGTTAGTTTGTCATTGCTGTGATTACTTAGGTTTCTTAATCTTTTTCTGAGTATACAATGTGTTTTTTTTTTTGTGCTACAACCACATGCCCAAAGCTAAGCAAGACTGAAACCAAAACAAGGTAGGAAGTAGAGCTAAAAACTGGCTGAACAAACAGTAGGTACCTGACATTAGAGTAGGTTTGTTATTACAGTTAGTGCAGGCTAGATGAAAGACATCTGATCCTAGAGACGTTGCAGGTGCAGTAAAGTTTCTTAAATAACCTTGGAGACAGAGCTAAGTTTAAGCCACAGTAGGTTGAGTTCCGACAAAGTCTGACAAGTATTGAACCTGGTATAATTATGAAGCTTGAGGCCTCCCACTGACGTGTGACAGCACCAAACTATCAGGGCTACAGTTGCTGCTGCCCCAAATCAGAACTTCCAAAAGCGAAGATGACTCCAAGAATTTATGCAGCATAGCTATGAGGTGACCTTCCTGCATTTAGGGACAGATGCCATCGTGTCTCTCTGTATGAGAATTAGTTCAAGATGAGGCTGAACTACTTTATCATTTGCAGAGTAGAAAATGAAATTTTAAGTCCTTTCAAGTCATTGCAGCTGCAAGAAGAGAGCCTCTTCTGCTGTCCTGTTCTCACCCTCTGCTCTTTTGCACCATCTGCCTGATATTTCTGTGAGACAATTGTGGTGAGGGAGGGCTGTGTCTTTTTTAAAAGTAGTGCTCGGAGGTCAGGCTGATCTCTCTAGACATTAGCAGCTACAGGTGCTGAGCCAGTTTCTGTGGGAACAGTGGAAATATTTATTATTGAACAGCACTCGTAGTTGCCTGGTGACAATGATTCTGTTAAAGCAAGCAGCGTTATCTTTACAGGGGGGAATATATGATGTGAGCAAGCTGGTCCTCAGTGACAGAGTGCTGTTTAATGGGAGCCGAGCATTTGCTTCACTACTCTTTTAATACCTTGGAAATACTGTCGCTGCTTAAAATACATACTCTGTTTCTTTTATACTTGTACAAGTATGTTAGCTAGTGAATGATGGATGATTGTCTTTTACTACAATGCTCTTTACAAAATCACAATGAAATACAAGAGACATGTTTTATTAGTTGTGAAATAGGCAAGATGACTTCCAGGCTTCTGCCTAACTTCATTGTTTTATAAGATTAATCATCCTTGAAGTATTTATAATATTTGCTATTCTTGGCAATTTGTATTACCTGCAGCTGTGCCACCTTTTCTGTAGTGGGACTACTGATAGAGGAAGGCTTTCCCATGATAAAAGGGGGTGGCTGTACTGTGTATATACTACAGTGCTTTCATTACTAGCAGCGTACTAAAATCAGGAGTATTATGTTCACCATCTGATGACTGACCAATCTATAAGCTGATAGAGGGTGAAATTCAACCTCACAAAGACTCTATACACCATTAAATTCTCACTTAAGCCATTAAGCAGTGCAGAGGTCTGTGTGCGGACCCACTTCTTGAATATCTAAATTTCACACTAATTAAGGAAGGAGATTTTTAAGGAGATTTTCTGGTAATGTTGCTTTTCTGTTGATGGTTTGGGGTTGTTTATTATTTTTTTTTGTTTCAGTGTTTGGCTAGTATGTCTGCTCATAGCACCTTCCTGCATTATGGTGGGAAACAAGATCATCTACTGTTTTCATTTGCCATTTATACCAAAGCACACTTTCCTTGGAGCATGGACCCCTTCTCCCTGAGCACAGCTCTAGTTGAAATGAAGCTGGAGCTGTAAGATTTGAGCTATGGAAGGCAGCTAGAAGGTGACTAGGGCCCAAATAATTGCATGGAATTTATTCTTTCCTGTAGGCTTCTTTACATGTGTGACATACAGTGGCAGGTATGTGGATTTTTTTTTTTTTTTGAGTTACAGCAGTAGAAAATCTGCTTGCTCTCACAGCAGTAGGAATGAGGAGTTGTGTTACCCTGCAGGCTTGTAACCCTCAATGCTTGTTTCATTTGTAACCAGTTTCCTGAAAAGACAGTTTATGTTCTCTGACCAGTTCTATATGCTCCTATTCTTTGAAAAAAGAAATATATATATATATATATAATTTTTTCTTTCTTTGGTGGCATTAATTAATTCATGAGACCTGACAGTATGTGAATTACAGTGTAGTAATTCATGCCCAGTACATTCAGGCACAAAGATGAAGGCCAAATTGGCTTTTCTGCAGCTAAGTGTGAATTATTGCCCATAATTTAATTCCCATTATATTTTACTGTGGTTCTGAAAATGTTTTTGTTAGTGAACTTCTTCAAAAAAAGTTACTTTTTGAAAAACAGAATTGAGAAGTCTAACGCAGGTTTTGTCACGAAGAGGGGTAAATAGCCATGGGAGATAAGGAGTTTTGCTGAATATGAAAATCTTATTTTTATGCAGTTGATGAATGGGTATTGTGGTGCAGACCTGCTATCTGATAAACTGACTTAGCTCTAACCATTTTATATCAGCTACAAAGCACTTGCTAAGTAGAATGACGAGGTTTATTTGTTCCTGACCTGGTCTTGATTTGATCTAGAAACCTTAGCTCCCAAGCAGTCTTCTGAGACATCTAATATTTTTCCAGGTCAGGTTATGAAGATGCGCATGTCAAGCACTCTTTCTTGCTGCGGGTGTGTTTGTTTGCAGTCCTAGCAAGTGCTGAGTGAGCAGAGAAGACAGGTTGTCTGTTGCAGTGTGGAATAGCATCAGAGGAGCCGTGCTAGTACACCTGCTCTGCTGGGAAAAGTAAGCCAACCTGAAAAGGTGGTACTGGAGAGGAAAAACAAAAGGGTCATGAATGCCTTAAATTTTTCTCAATATTTCTTTCTGTTTGTCTTTATACAAACCTCTAATACTCTTTTGGTGAAGACAAGAGGCAAAGCACATGCACTTGAGGTTACTTAACTGTTAACAGGATAGAGCCTTCTTCCAGTGATTTTTTTTTTTTTTTAAAGGCATGTATGAAGAACAGCCATGTGCTTGGCACATTGTTCATTGACATGACAGGATTGCTGGGACACTGCTTGGCTGTCTCTTCCTCTTGGGATTGAGGAGAATGTTGAGTTTATTCATCCAAACCAATCCTGCTATGTCTCTCCTGCAGTGTCTGTCCTGGCTAGCAAGCACAGTTAGCTGGTCCTGTCCTCCGACTAGTCATTGTAGTAGCTAAGTGCAGAACAAATAAGTAGCAGCTTTTAAAAGTGGGCTTTTCTTAGGTACTTACTATCAGACTAAATTTTACTCATGTGCTTACTGGCTTCTAGTTGATCAGTAAGTTGATGGGGCCAGGGCTATTTCGCTTTTAGTGGATGCCTGGGGTTTAGGAATATTATAGCTGCCCAAAGGAAAAAAAAATATTATTTTCCATATAAGCAGTAAGTGTCTGTGAAACAATTACTATAGTTTGGCCTTAGATGTAGATGTTTTTTAAAAAAAACAAGCAAACAAATGGAAAACAAACAAAACCAGCCCTGTCTGACTTTTCCAAGTAAACGCATCAAAATAATCCTTTAATGCATCCTTTTCGAGTTAGGATCAAGCAATTAAGACTGGAAAATGTAGTGGGACAAAGCTGATTAATATGGGTACAGGTGTCCCTTAGCCAATACCCAGAGTTACCACAGAGCACCAGGAGTATTTTCACATCTGCAACTATCTGTGTGTGAGAAAACAGTTTGTCCCTTGTCTTCTTGGACATGCTGGATACTCCACAGGGGCTGGCATGGAGCAAGCTGAGGTTGAATGAGACTGGTGCAGTAGAGAATTGGAAGTGAGCAGCTTCCCTTTCCTTATCCCAGTGAAAAGAGGAGATGACTGCCTACCTGTTCCCTGTTTGTTTTCACATATTTTCCCTGAATGGGAAAATTAAGCTCTATTTGGCTAATTACTAATCTCATATAACACTTTGTAATGCTAAGCACCTAGATAAAGCTTTTATGGGGTGAAGTTGACAGACAGCTACCAGGGGTTGGAGAGAGCCTTCTGTTCTGAACTGTGTAATGGAGTTTGATAAATGAGGCTGTGCATCTTTTTGCCAGTCCTTGGAGCAGTGCAGAACCTGAAGACAGCTTCACAGGCAGAGCCACCTTTTCCAGCAATGCAGATGGAGAGCCATGGCCAGGTTTCAAAAGCACTAAAGCTGTATGTGCTCATTCTTCCCATGCAGCTACTGTATTTTTTTGGGATATGAAAATGCCCACAAATGGGATGTCACTCCAATTTCTTTTGTTAGTAAGTTCAGTTAAGATTAAACTGTTGAAGCTGGGGGGGGGGACACCCCAAACTACTTCTGAGGGTTTTCTCATTCTCTCATACATTTAATTTGGGCATATTGAAGTACTTTAAGCTAAAATGACAAAAGAGTGAGAGTGACGGAGTGAATTAAAGCTACCTCCAATCTCACACCACCTCTTCAATTGCTGCTAACCTGTTTCCACAAGATTTGGGCAAATCCGCAGTCTTCTTCTGTTAAGAAGAGTACCCTTTGCCCTGCAAGAGTAGGAAACAGAAGCTCTATATTGCAAATGAGCATGCTGATACCCTGGAAGAAATCTCTAACATCCATTTTATGAACTCCACTGTGATGTTAAATGAATCCTAGATCTATCTGATGTTTTTTACACCATGGCATATTCTCTGTTGTTCAGTTGGTTCCTTTAATGATCATGATTTCTTGAACTGGTTATTTGGTTTTATTTGAGTTTGGAAGAGATTTCCTGCTGCTCAATGAGCAACTCATCTGGGAAAGATGCTCAGAGAAAAAAAAAAAAAAAAAGAAGAGCATGTCGAAGAGTTCAGAAGTTTTTTCCCACTTTGAGTTTCCCTGATTCTAGGAGATAGAGCTGCGCGACATCAAACTACCCTGAATATCCCTCCCAGTGCCTGGCAGGACCATCTCTGTTCTCTCATGAATCTACTCCGAGCTGTGGGATGCTCAATGGGTTTTTAGCCAACACCACACAGATGCTGCAATCTGCTTGTCACAGAGTGTAGGTCTGTTCTGGTGGTTTTTTAATTACTCTGCAGTATTGAATGCATACTTCAGACTCAAGGAATCATAATTACATCAACATCTACTTTTATATATTTGCTTGTGCTTTGCCACATTGGGCTGTTTTCTGCAGTGCCTCTTAGGTTTGAATGCCTTGTTATACATCTTGAGGTGTGAGTTTCATGTAGGATTCATGGATGCTAAAGATCCTCCCCAGGCAGACTGTACATTAGAGTAGGCAGAGGAAGAGGCTAGAAAGATGCAATTTGTGTATTATCACTACTTCCTATTCTGTAATCTGTAGAAACTGAGATACCTGATGGATTTTAGAAGCTCAGTCAAATTGTCGGTTCTTAAATCACTAGAACATGGAGCCATAAATAAATGTCATTTTAATACTGAGTTTTTAGGGTCTGATCCAAACTCCATGGCAAGTCAGTAGTCCTGTATAAATGCACTTTGAATCTGGTCTCCTCAGCCCAGAGGGGTTATTCTGGGGAAAGCTAGACTGTAGTGTGGAAGTATTGGACCCTGGGCTTGTCTTTGTATAATCTTCTCTCAAATTTTAGTGCTTGCAGTGAGTTGACCACGTTGTGGGCTGCTCCCATACCCCAAGACCTACAGGGTTGTGCTTGGTCCTTATTCTCTTATTCTTTTGAGACACTGTTTGCGACTCTCCTTCATGCTTTTCTGGGAACAATTAGCAGTCAGCAACACTGCGGTTTAAATGAGGGTTATTTTTTTTCTTTTTCCTGTCTGCAGCTCTTGTTGCTGAAGATCTGTCTCCAGTTTTTAATTTGCACTGTTTTGTTTCTGTTACTGAAGTGCTGGAGACTGCACTAAGGGTTGATTTAGTATCAAAAGAGCAGACGACAAAAATAAAACTTGCTTTTGTATGTCAGTCTTGTGTAATGCTTCTCACTCTAGAGGGGTGAAGGGAGAAATGTGCATGTCAGTTTATAAGCAAGGTAGTTCAACTAGCTGTGCTTGCTGTGTTGGAGTGGGGCTAGGAGTTTAGCTCCTTTGCAGTTCAAACTGCTGATCAATTAACCTGCATGATGCAGTCTCTGCAGGCGGGAAAAACCGTAGTGGTGTTTCATAAAGCCAGGGGCTAGTAGTAACCAGCTGCTGCTTGCCATGTATGCCTCAAAATTCATTATCTCCCTTCCCTAACATATCTGCTCCTTGGCTGGAAGAGAACATTCAGTACTGGTGCTGACAGGTGTTACTGTAAGCAGGAATCCCCTTGATTCCTCCAGTGGAGGCATGGCTCCACTTTTCAAGACAGATTCGTGGCTAAGTTCTATTTATCACTTAAAGCAGTATTTTGCCAGCATCACTGCTCACTTGTATCTGTCTGTAATTTGTAGCATGTTCTAAGGAAGAATGACTACTTGTAATAGTTGTTGGAAAATGCAGGTCACTGAGTTCATTTTTGTGCATATTTATATATATGTATGCATATGCGTGTATGCTTTGAATGTATTTTTCACACTGTATATTTAAACCTATAGGGAGCTGGTCTATCTAAACTTGGAATGAAGCAAGGAGCTTTTAACATGCCTTCATTTCATTGATGTGGCTTGCAATTTGACCTAGCATCATAGTTCATAATCTTATTGCACAAAAATTAAAAATCTTAATGTTAGATATTACTCTGATGAAATTCCGAGGGTTAAGAAATCTAATGAAGTTCAGTTGTTTTCCTTAATTTAATTGGGAAAAAAAAAAAAAGCCTCTTGGTCAGTTGCCAAATATGTAATGAATCTGTATCATCATCACACACCTTAGCATCTCAAAGCCCTGCTGATGGAAGTGCTTGTAAGACATGTGTTACAGTATCAGACAGCCATTAAAAAGTAAAAGTACTTGCTTACCTTAATGCTTGGTCTGACAAAACAGGACTGTAGGCATACTTTAGGAGCTGATGGGCTCTTATTTGAGAAGGTATTTGTGAGAGTCCTTAGCATTTCTAATTCTTTGGGCACAGAGCAGTCTCCATGAGGCCCTGGCAAGTGTGTCCTGACACCAGCAATCTTTATTTCATGCTGGGTACCTGAATTCACGGAAGACTTAAAAGTGTGTAAGACAGTAAAATGGAAGAGATGAGGCACAAAACGGTTGACCCTGCATGTTCAGTCTAGTGTCCTTGGGGAGCTGAATTAAAAATTTCCAGTTAGAATTAAACTTGTCTAGGGGTGTGAAAGATAACAGGAACAGGTTCTGTAGGTATGTAGTGAATAAAAGACAGAGTAGGGACAATGTAGGTCTCCTCCAGAAGCTATCAGGAGAACTGGCTACCCTGGATTTGGAGAAGATTGAGGTTTTTAATGACTTCCTTTCCTCGGTCTTCAGTGGCAAATACTCTGACCACACCACCCAAGTCTTGGAAGGCAGATGCAGGGACAGTGAGAATGAAGGCCTACTGTAGGAGAGGATCTGGTTTGAGACCATCTTAAGAACCTGAATGTGCACAAGCCCATAGGACCTGATGAAATCCATACATGGGCCCTGAAGTTGCTAAGCCACTGTCCATCATATGTGAAAAATCATGGCAGTCAGGAGAAGTTCCTGACAACTGGAAAAAGGGAAATATAACCCTCATTTTCAAGAACGGGAAAATGTGTGACTTGGGGAACTACAGACCAGACAGTCTCACCTCTGTGCCTGGTAAAATCTTGGAGTGGATTGTCCTGGAAGGCATGCTGAGGCACATGGAAAACAACAAGGTGCTTGGTGACAGCCAGCATGGCTTCATTAAGGGGAAATCCTGCCTGACCAATCTGGTGGCCTTC
>JASSUY010023011.1:0-12416 GCA_032466535.1 Forpus xanthops
AGGAAGAAGTTCTTTACTGTGCGGGTGGTGAGGCACTGGAATTAGGTGCCCAGAGAAGCTGTGGCTGCCCCATCCCTGGCAGTGTTAAAGGCCAGGTTGGATGGGGCAGCCACCACTCCTCTGGGCACCCTGTGCCAGCACCTCAGCACCCTCACAGTAAAGAAGTTCTTCCTAATACCTACTCTACCTACCCTCTGTCAGGTTAAAGCCATTTCCCCTTGTCCAGTCACTGCATGCTTTGTAAGAAGTCCCTCTCCAGATCTCTTGCAGGCCCACTTTAGGTGCTGGAAGGCTCCTCTAAGGTCTCCCTGGAGCCTTCTCTTGTATTTTGTTCTTAATTACTCAAATAGTGCTTCTGAGAGATGTTTAAATTCACAATAATACTAAAAACTTCCCGCAATGCAAAATGATGCAGAACTCCTGAGTGCTGCTCTGGTGTTGCATGTAGAAAGGCTATTCTGTACCATCGCCTTGAAAATTAGATACTGTGATAAGGCATTTCCTTTTAGCAATCTTGGGAAGCTCTTCCAGGGCTGAGAGCAATCATCTCCAAAGGGAAAAAGTGCACTAACCTCTGGTAAATACCTCTTGAGAGAAGCAAAAACAATCTTGTGAAAGGTATTGCCTGGCTCCTGAAGGAAGGAGCCTTGGTAAGTGCTCCTGTTGGTTTGACCCTTCCAGCTGATGGGATGTGAATGTGGGGTGATTAAAGAGGCAGGGCTTGCTCATCAGAGGGGAGCTTCTGAGAGGACAAAGCAGAACAAAACAGAGCCCCAGGCACTCTGTGTTAGTGGCCTCTTCTAAATGGATTCAAGGAGAAAGTGAGAAATGAGATGGTTCCCTGGAAACCCTTTATCCCTGTGAAACAGACGTGATAGATACAGCTGCTTCCCTCCAAAGGCAGGCGCCCACTGCCCTGCCTTTAGGAAGATGCCTTTCCTCAAAGAGATGAATGCTGGCTTTGCACTGGCTTGGTGCTGGGTGGGTGCTTGGGAGATGTCTGTGATGGAGGGACCATGCAAGCTGCCCTTAGTCAAAGGAACATCGTTTGGGTCTCTGTTAACTGGAAGATGATTTAAGGCCACATTACAAACATAATACCTGAGAACTGAGAACTGCATTTATCCTGCAAGAGCCTCCATTATCCAGGGCTGCTGCCTCTTTGCAATCAGCACGCAGGAACATACCGATTACTGCTGCTTTTCCATGTAGGATTAGCGACGTGTCTTCTAAATGAGCACTGTTATGAGGTGTTTCATTTCAGCCTCTGAATGGTAAATACACCTTAAAATTGCACTGACTTAAATTTCAGGACTGTATTGATTTACTAGACTCAATTTCATACATGAGCAGGTTGGCTTTTGTTTAGAGGCAGGGCCCATTTCTCTGTGGCATGCCAGACTGAGCAGGTAGACGAGATAAAAAACACATGCATGCCATTATATTGTTAGTCTTTTGCTTCTTTTTAAGCGGTGGAAGGATCAGATGGAGGGATGCAGGGGCTGTTTCTTGGTTTTATAACATACAGTTCACTGAGCCCTGGCTGTGCCCTTTCCATCAAGTCTGTGGCATCTAGGTGTTGGGCTGTGAGCATATGGTTCATAAAACCTCTGCTCATAAAGCCCCTGTTCTTAGGTGCTCACTGACTTCTTGTCTGACTAAATGCATCTCATTTCCCTTCCTTCCTCCCTATCTTCCTGGTTCAGGCTGCAAATCCCTGGTACTGGAGGAGCTATGCTTCAGCATATCTGCTACCATAGGCTTGCTGGCATGACTGAGTGGATACTCCAGACATTTTATATAGCAATATAAATTGTTATTGCCAATAATAATATTACCCTATTTATCCCAAGGCAAGGATGGGGAACACACATTCTCTCTGGCAATGCTTATCATCTGCAAGTGTGTGCATAACAATATCCCATGTGAAATTTCTAAATATGCTATCATCATTATAGTAGCAATGATGATGCTCATAGCCAACACAAAGGCTAGCAGGGCTTTTATGCAGGCAGGTATTGGTGAAATACTGTATCAGTGATTTATGTCTTTATATGCACAAATTTTTGCCAATGAGAAAGTGATATTGCTTTAAGTAATTGTAATACTTGTTATACCTCATATCACATATAGGAAATTGTATCAATAGAAATACTTGGCAAAACCACATTTGTGTGTTAGTGTGCCTTCTATTTTGAAGCTCTAGCGATGAGCGGTGTTTTTTTAATGTAATATTATAGCACAGATCAGAAATGGGGTTTGTGCTTTTTTTGCTGGATCAGTAATTCAGCAATTGAAAGTCAGCTGGCCCTGCTCCAACAAAAGCATTTCAACTGCGGATTTAAACCAGACAATTCTCCCTGTAGCTCATGCAGGAGGATATGCACGATCTCAGCGTGCTGCCTTCGACCAGCACCGTTAGATCTGTTAGTGAGACACTGATAAGGAGAAAAGTAGCCGCTTGAAATGAAAAGCTGTTCCAGGTCTTCTTCAGTCTCTCTTTTCCAGAATGGGATGGTTTATCTCCATCAACCGCTTTTCTCTCGATGCAGAATCAGCGGCCACTAGAGGGAGAATAGGTTTTGCATTTGCTTGGGACGTACGTACTTTTTATTCATGTTAAATACATATTCTGTATGCAGTTACTGACACATAAAACCTGTTTTTCTTGTTCCGCTTTGTGTGATCCTAATCTGATATTATCTCATTGCAGAAACACAATGAAGTAAGAATGACAAGCTGTAGTTCTGTTAAAATACTTAGCTTGGTCTGAGTGTGAGTTGCAGTGAGAGCATTGCCTAATGCCCTAGATATTGTTAAAAAATAACGTTGCAAGTTAAAGATTCTTAATCATAAATGAGCCATTTCTTATTAGGAAGGGGTATTCCTGAAAGGAACTGGCAGTGAAGAATCTTTCCGATGGTGTTTTGTTTTGTGCTAAATTCTCCCCAAAACTCTCAAAAAACTATACACAACTTCCCAAATCTTCAGTTTCAAGGTTCAATGACCTTGTCTGAACATCCCTTTCCTGCTCATGGACAGTGTATTTTGCATCACCGAATGAAGAGATGAACCCAAAGCCATCTGCCAGGGACCATGTCTGGCAGTGTGTTTCATGGGTTTGCTCCCTAAGCACACTGTGAAGGGATGCTTTCCTTATGGAGGCTGCTCTGCAGCTGGAGCAACACTGATAGGGATTTTGGGGAGCACATCAACTGCACCCATCCAGCTGCCTTTCTAAACAGGCTCAGTCCTGCCGTTCTTACTTCTTATTCAGGCAAAACCAGCCTTTGAAGTCAACGATGAAGCTTATTTTATTGAACTGCCTAGAGTCAGTTCAACAGATCTCCAGGGGATAGGCAGGAACTACAGGCATGGATGTAGGGCTTCTCACAGTACGGTGTCCCTGCTACAGGAGGGGGCTGAAAATAGGTAATCTTTAATGTCCCTTCCAACCCAAACTATTCTATGATTCCCCTGGTGGGCTGAACCCTCCCTTGTCCACCCCATGCAGAAACACATCTTGTGTTCATCAGTCAGTTATCCTCTTTGCACCAATGCTTCCCATGGGCTCCTTCCTTGAGCAGGAGCCTGCCTGCCCTCCCCAGCCCTGGCAGCAATCTCTTACTGAACCTTTGCCTCTCTTTGCTATTTCTTTTCCCACTGTCTCTTTTGCCCCTTGAAATTCGCAGCAGGACTCATGCGTTGGCACACTGGGTGGTGGCCTTGGCTTATCAGCCCCATTAGAGAGAAGGTTATGTTTATTTTCATGAGCGAGTATCAGGAAAACGGCTTTCCAGACTGCCTAAATATTTCATTCCAGTTGAGAGGAAGGTGTAGATCCTTTGATGATGTGTGCGCTGCCTTTCAAGTACCTCCTAAAATAGTTTTCTTATGGATATTACCATATTCAGCAGCTCAGACCTACACCATCTCTTTCCCTAGGGATTACAGATAAAGCCTTACCTTATTAAGAAGGCTGACCTGTACTCCAGTCTGTTTTTCCACTGATCCTAATCTTAACATTAAATACAACAAGATTTCACGTAGAAGCAGTGTGTTAGGACATAGATGTGCTCTATACTAACTCACAGTAATCTCTTTATTTCTCTCCAAATTTGGCTTAGCCAAATCCTATAAAATGTTTTCTCAAGGAACATTATTCCAAGAATATATTTGTCTGCTTTTCCCTGTGGATATTGATCAAATTGCACTGAAGTCAGTACAAGATTTCTCACTGATTTTCAATGTTTTACCTTTGGCTTTGCATCAATTTATATTTTCCCAGGTTCTTATTTTAGTCTGAGCTTGGCTATAACACTACCTTTCATTTCCACTGGAAATACAGTAATTGCTAAAAATCAGCGAACAGACAGTGCAAAATACATGCAGTGATACTTTTTGTGCTCATGGCCTTCCAGTATCCAGCCTCAAGCAGACATTCGTTATCAGGTACCTGAAACTCACAGTATAAATTGCTCACTAATTCCCACCCTGAACCTCTATTGACAAAGGAAAAGGGTTTTTCTGCCATGAGAAGTAACAGAAATGATACTGGAAATACAGAAAAGTTAATCGTTATTCCTTCCATATATGCCATCAAACAAACCTTCTCTGGCCTAAAGGAAAGTTTCTCATGTGTTTTAATACCTTTCATGCAACTCATGGCCTTGTGCTGTAGCCTGATGTCCTCCAAGGTGGATACCTGAAGGACATTTTCCTGCCTTAAACCTAGATATCCTGACAGGATCATAGCTGAGCTCCTGGCTTTAACATGCCAAGCAGATGTCCTTCAGAGCCTTCATCTCTTGCTCAATGAGGATGTCAGCATCAGCATCATCTGTCTTGCTTCTCTGGATGCAGAGTGAACAAGTGTGGTCCCTCCAGCACTGTGGCTTGTTGAGGTGCAGCATGGCTTGGGATGTGAGATGCTAAAAGGTCAGTGCTCAATCTCCTGTCTCACTGAAAGTCTGGAAGAGGCTTCTCTGGAATAGACTTTGCAGCCCCAAACCTCTTCCAATTTAATGCCAATAAAGGTGATAAAAGGGGTCCTGGAGTGAGGAGCAAGGGGAATACACTGCCTGTGTGTTAACAAGCCAGGGGTAAACAGCAGTGCTGTATGAAAGGCATTTCCTTGGCTTTGTGGATAAAACTACACTGGCATTCCCACGAGCTAGGCCTGACACAGCCTAACAATATACGGCTATTCTTGATCCCAAGTAGGGACATGTTGATGTGTTATGTAAATCCCAGGGTTCTGCCGACAGAACATCTCCAAACACTGTGATAATTCATTAAATGTTATTAGATCTTTCTGCAGCTTGCTTGCCTATCAAGCCCTGTCGTATTACCTTTTGGACATAACAGATTGCCTCTGTGTTAATTGAATGATACACCAGAAAACAGAGCAAACAAGGGAGCTCAGCCACTGTCCCTGAATTGTAAGTAATCAGAACTCAATAAGGAAAACTTATCAGAGCATCTCCCTATTGTATTTAATAAAGAAACAAGAAATAGCTGTGCTCTGGGGTGGTTGGGGAAAATAATGAGTTGAACAATAGACAATCTCATTTCTCTTTCCAACTGTGCAGAAATTAAATGTCAACTACAACCACTTATTTTTCATTTCCACTTCTCTGTACCGTACCTTTTCTTGTCAGGCTCCTTAGTTGAAAGTGAAGCAGGAAAGGGGACAAAACCAACCTCATTTCTAAGAAGTCAACAACGCATTTAAAATGCTGGAGCGTACCTTGTGACACTCATGGGTGCTTTTTGTAATGAGGAAAAGTTTCTGCATTAGGGTGAACTTCTGTTGTGCAAAGCCATCTCCCAGTAATATTTTGAAATATTTGAAAATAGAGATTAAGGGGCTGTGTTTTTACACTTAGAGTTCAAGGTGACAATTGTATGTCAAAGGAGAAAGTCACCTTCTATACAATATATATGCAGATATAAGCAGTACAGTTGTTTTGCTGTTGCTCTGTACCTTATTTGCTTATTCCCACATGAAGTATGTTTAAAACGCTTTGAAACTAGAGGTGGAAAGAGCAGCAAAAGGAAAATCAGCTCACAGAAGAATTAATTAAGCAATTAGCAGTAGATCAAAAGCAGCAGAGGCAACCCAGTGACTTTGTGGTTCAGTTCTAAGCTATGGCTGAAGTCGTGGGTCAGTTCTGGATCAAGCCTAACACAACAACTTGAAAATGATGATGTGCACACAGCGGTTTGAATCTTTGCTTGATTAATTCCCTCAGATGATCAAATGCAAAGGCTATTTGCAAACTTCTTTTGTGTGGTCCAGCAGACCACAGGAAACGTTTAGTGCGGACTTTGATGTTTCCCCATCCTGCCACAGCTGCATTGTGGTGGCTTCCTAAGTCCCTCCATGATGGGGTAAGGAGCTATGTTCCAGCTATCCCAGTTCAAGAGCCAGTATGGCTGTAAACCCTTTGTACCCTTCTTTATGGTTCAAAGGAAAGTCTGTGTAAGGTGTTGCCAGTAAGGACATGCTTCAACACATAGCCATCTCCCTATATTCTCCAGCCAGGAATTTGGAGGGTCTGTGCACATGTGCTGTCTGCACTGGAAACAGGTCGCTCCCCCCTGCACCAGCCACTCATGATGCAGCCTCCAAACATTTGTGCTGGGCATAGGAAAATGTCAAACACAAGGAAGGGATACACCTGGAAAGATGGGCAGCATTCACAGACTGTCACATCCAGCTGTCAGATGAGCTGTTGATGGTCACTTTGCCAAATGAGGGAGGAATGGTCATGTTCTGGTTTATATTATTTCTAATGGGGGTTGGAACTGGATGATCTTAATGTCATTTCCAACCCAAACCATTCTGTGGTTCTATGATTCTAGGATTGTCACCATCAGAACAGTGAAGGTCAACAAGAGGGCTGGATGCAGATGATAAAGACGCGAGTGAAATGGACCCACTACCGCTATGTTTAATTTCCAGACTGTGGCAAACAGAGCACTGGCACACAGCCTGGCACAGCAGTGGTCACTGTCACTGCTGCCAAGTTATCAGGTCCTGCCATATCTCCTGCAATTGCTGCTGCTGCTTTCCCTGGGCCATTGCCACAGATGGTGCTGGTAGTGCCAGCTCCAGGCAACCCTCCTGGGCTGCCCAAATTCATTACCCCCACCCCAGCAGCGCTGGCTCAATGTCCATGGCATTTCATTGAAGAGAAAAGGGAGAGTGCACAAAGAGCAAAGGGTGACAGTGACATCCTTTCTTTTTCAGCAGTCAGGCAGCTTCTTTTGGTCTTTCCATTGGGAAACTGTAGTGAAGCTCTGGTACTCATCAGAGGGCCACTCATCCACATGAGAACTTATCCACAGCAAGCTCCTCCATCTGAATACAAGTGTGAGTTCAGACTGGAAACGTGCAGATGTGTCTTGTGCAAAGTGGGTATGAATATAGACCAGACACTTTGCTTGGGAATGAGCTCAGGAAAGCAAGCTGTGTGTATGGATTAAAAGGGCTGTGTTTGTGTGCTGCTGGGAATGGGCTGTTTGCTCCTCATGATCCTGACAGATTGGAAAATCAGAGCATCCAAAGGAGATGAAAGACTCCCCTGGCTGAGGTTAGAGGAGTTCACAACATCTTGATGGGGACAGCAGAGATGATCTGACTCTGTGTAGCATATTGAGTGTGAAAAGCCCCTTAGAAAGAGGACAAGGGTGGCCAAGTGTTTTCTCCAAACTGTTTTGCAGAAGCGGAGAGAAGGATAACTTTCCTGGTGGATCCACCTGTGACAAGATAATACCTTCTCCCAAATATTGACCCTTTCAATCTCTTCAGCAGCAAGCACTGAGCTTTCTGCATCAAATTAGCAAATATTGGTGACAAGCTCCAGGCTGACGGCAAGCGGGGAAGGATGCCTGTCCATCTGTCTCCTCCGTTGTCTGCCAACTGGGGGAGTGCCTCAGAACACTCAGGTAGAGATCTTGGTTGATGTCTCCTTCTTGAAAATGCATTTCAAACTGTGATGGGAAAAGAGCATTATAACAAATGATATGTAACCATTGGTTGTTAATTCCTGCCCTTCCAGGATATTTACATATAAACACAAGGAATGACAACTGGTCATCATCACAGGGAAGCGTGCCTCCGAAGGGACTGAAGGAAAGACTCTGCACCACTTGTTATTAGTAAGGTCCAGCCTGTTGTCTCCTGGGCGTGGGACCTGTTTGCAACTCCAGGAAACAATGGGATGTACCTGAAAGTGTCTCTGAATGAGCAGATCCATTCCAAGAGGTCAATTAAGAGCAAGAAGGAAGTGCAGAAGGTGGTGGTCAGGCATCAGTCAGGTACAGCCCCACTTGTCTCCTTGCCAGCAGGCTGGAGACTTACAGCAGTACCAGAGATCACACCTCAGAGCCCAAGGATCATTTCTACCATAGGTGGAACTGGGTTTCCCAGCTCCGAGTGAAGGGAGCAGAGAGGGTCTTTGTGATAGCCCATGGAAAAAACCTTGTAAATCCTTCATTAGCCATATCTGAGCCATGTGTTTGTTAAAGACACTTAAATCAAAGCAGTAGAGGAGTATTTAGGAATGCATGTGCTGTGGGTTTGGCTTTTATTTGGGTATTCAAACTTTGCCAGGTGTTTCTAAGTGTAATATTTAGCATTTAGAGACTGACAGCTGTATCTTCCACCAGGTTTTTAAGGCTTTTGGCAGTATGTTTACATACATTTATATTGTTTTGGGGGTTGGTACCTACAAACTGACCTATGTATAAAAGTCTCAAAAATATCTTTTTCTGGCAAGTTTTGTAGAAGCCAGGCTGAGAACAGAGTGACTTTCCTACAGCCTCAACCCTTCGAACATCCACCAAACAGGTTAACTACAGGACACAGCCCTGAGGAAGCAGCCTTCCTCCTGGATCCTCCTCTTGTAAAACTTACTTGCTCCCTACTGAAACTGCACGAGATGTTACAAATGGTGTGTAATAATTTAGTGTGGCAGACTGGACTGATGAGAGTATTCATTTATTGCTGAACCCAGGGCAGAAGAGAGAGGTATGCTGACACAGAAACTGGTCAAAGGAGCAAACCTATGCTGCTTGTGGCTGTGTGGTAAAGCTGAACAAATAGTGGGGATGCTGAGCATGTCTAACTTGAGCAATATTGAATTAAGTTCTACTTAGTTTTACTGAACAGACTAATCTATCAGCTAATTTTGACAGGCTGAGAGAGCTGGGCTTGTTCAGCCTGGACAAGAGAAGGCTCTGGGGAGATCTTAGAGCAGCTTCCAGTGCCTAAAGGGGTTGACAAGAAACACGGAGAGTGACTTTTTACAAGGGCATGTGATGACAGGACAAGGGGGAATGGCTTTAAACTGACAGAGGGGAGATTAGATTAGACATTAGAGAAAAATTACTTGCTATGGGGGAGGCTGTGCAGAGAAGCTGTGGCTGCCCCATCACTGGCAGTGTTCAAGGCCATGTTGGATGGGGCTTGGAGCAACCTGCCCTAGTGAAAGGCGTTCCTGCCTGTGGCAGATGGTTGGAACTGGATGAACTTTAAGGTCTCTTCCAACCCAAACCAGTCTGGGATTCTATGATCCTACTTTCCTGGCTAGAATTTGCATTGTATGAATTACAACCCAAGTGGAGCCAGCCCTTCTGCCCCTGCTGCTGGGCTGCACTGCAACCGCCCAGGCACTCAGTGCTATAGATCCAGCCCACAAGAGTTTGTCAGTGCTGCTGGACAAAACCAGATCTGGCTTCACTCTCCATAGACTGCCTACAGCATTTGTGTCCTGGCCCAGGAAAGGAAAGTAAGTTATGAAATAGCAAGCCACTGATAATTGCAGGAGGATGGGGAAGCCTGGGATGTTTTGCTGCTTCATGCTGGCTGCATTGCAGGTACATTAGCTGGTCCAGCTCCCATCTGCAATGGGCGCTCACTACATAAGTGGAAAAATGTTTTCCATTTCACAGGAAGGTCTGTGTGGTTTGAGAAGCTCGCTGTATCCCCTAATGGCTGGAGCCACAAGGCACAGCATGAGGAGATGTACTTACTGAATCTGATATATTTCTTCAATAGCTTTGCTAATCAGAGATGAAGGTTGACTGAGAGGAGCTAGTAGATGCTCTGCAAATTAGGCTAAATATTGGTTGGCTTTTCTAAGACCCCTAATGGGTGCTGAAAATCATTACATTTTATTGTATTTCTTTACCACTGCCTTTTATTCTTTTATCCTATTCTGCACACATGTACATGTCTGCTTTTTTCTTATACACACTTTTTGAGCTTATTCTTATCTTTCTTATGTGTTTGTGCTATTCCCTGTCAGCTTGTCACACATCTCTTGGATCCTCTCTGAAGCCTTCAATAGGCTTTAATCAATCTGCCTTATGCTTTGGCAGGGGTCCCCCGCCTGCATGTTTGGCTGCTGCAGTGTTGTCAGTGCCTGTGCTCAGCAGCATGGTCCTTTGCTGATCTTTAAGCAACTACTGCTCCTTCTGTGATTTCCCAGTGCCCCCAGCTCTTTCTCTCTCACTGCAGCACCCCTCTGGCGTAGCACAGTTGATCCTTTCCTTTCTTTTTTAGTGCTCTTGTGACCTCTATTTTGCAATACTCTGACACTGGTGCCGAAACTTCTCCTGACTCTTTCCCCTTGGAGTTTGGCTCGGCATCACAAACTCCGGCTCCCTCTTTGCATCTCTCCCCTGTGCTTGTCCTCTCACATCACTGAAAACCTTAGGAAAAATCCACATTGTAAGTTCATTACTTTCTTTTCCATCACCAAACCTTCAGAACTGATTTAATGTCTGACTCTTAGGCCAGAGGTCCTGTCTGGCTGATGAAAGCTTCCTGCGTCTCTAAAAATGTGCTCTTCTCTCTCCAAATTTTGTTCCTTCCTCCTTCTTTCCTCTTACTGGCCCTCTATTTTTTCCTCCATTCCTCTCTTTCAAGCTGCTGCACCAATGATTTTCTAATCCCTTGCCCCAGGCCCCTCTTGTGCTCATCTCTCCTGTTCTCCTTCTTAAGCAATTTGAACATATAATAGTTTCTCTTTTGCTATAAAACCACCTCTTGCACCTGACCTCTCTTTTCAGACGTCACCTTATCTCTCATTTTATCTAATGCACTGCTGGGGACATCACTTTTCTGGCTTCCTTCTTTATCCTCTCCTTTCTCCACCCTGTGGAGCTCTGGTTTTCAGCTGTGTTTCCGCATCTGATGGGCTTCCACCCTATCCTCTTTGACCATTTTCAGCAGTCAAGTCATCTTCCAAATCTGTTCTGGCTCTGTTCCTCTGACTCACCTCCTAGTGCTCCCCTGTCTTTGGGATGTAAGCATGGGGCCCTTCTGTCTCTTTCTTTTCTCTGCTCTCATCCTTTTTGCATCTCATCCATCTACGTTATCCCTATTGCCACCAGTGCTAATTGATCATCAGCTGACGTTTTCCTGTCATCTGTCCTTCCTCACTCCTTTCCCTTTTTGGAGACTGTAAGTTGTTAGTAGGAGTCACCCCTAAAGATGAGATCCTCTTCTGTGTATTGGCCACTTCTGGCTTGTCAAGTCAGTAACACCTTAATGACTTGAATTCAACTGTGTTTCTACAGTGTTTTAAATGGTGTCTCCATCCTGGGTGCAGTTTCCAGGCAATGACAACTCCAAACAAACAAAATATTTATTACTTGTGACAATATTACTTATCCTGCTTTTTTTACATTGTCTTTTACACAGTTACCCCTTATGAGCCAGATGTCTTGTTGCAGCTGGCTGTTCCCTAAGGGAGGCTGCGCTGGGCTGGCTGCCCAGGCTGTGTTTCTGCAGGTGCAGATGGGGGCATGGCTCTCCATCATACACCTCACCTTAGCCTACATTTGAATGTGCATTGTTTAGCTCCCTTTTTCTCCAAGCTGACAATAATCAGCTTTTTCTTGCTATAAGGAAAGGACGGAGTCAGTGCTGATACCTACTGGGAGGGCTGTTGTGTGCCCTCTTATAAGCAGTAAAAAAATAATAACCCAGATTTATGATGTTATATGCATAAATATAGAAATATGCATTATTATTTATCTGTAATGCCCACTGCTTAACTGTTCCTCTCTGCTGGAAACGCTCCCTCTCTTTGCTGAGGCAGTGCCATCTCCATCTGTGCTTTGCTGAGAGCATCCATCTGAGCAGGGGGACACGGTGGGGTGTCGGATCCAGGCCCTGTCCCCAGCACGATGGTACCAGCGTGGTGGCTGCCTGGCCTTGGTGATGTGTCACTGATGGCACTCTGGCAGAGTGCACAGGAATTGCACACACACATTGTTGGAATCACAGAACAGTTACTGTTGGGAAGGACCTTAACATCATCAAGTTCCAACCCCCCTGCCAGGGGCAGGGACACCTCACACTAAACCATGGCACCCAAGACTATGTCCAACCTGGCCTT
>JASSUY010023013.1:0-47976 GCA_032466535.1 Forpus xanthops
AGTGATTTGTGTTATACCTTAGTTACTAAACTGTTCTTATCTCAACCTGTGGGAGTTGCATTCTTTTGATTCTCCTCTGCATCCCCCCACGGGTCTGAGGGAAGAAAGAGGGGGAGTGAAAGAGCAGAACTGCATGAGGGCCTTAAACCATGGGACACTTCCTTAATCCCATGCCAACAAGTTATTTTTTTCCTAACTCTTATTCCTGGCAGTGCCCTGCCCTGTTCCTTAAGTGCCACATAACACCACCTCACCCCATAATGCAGAAATGGTCATATCCACTTCACAACACAGAATTCTTAAGCCTAAATTATGCATGTTCAAATTGGGAAGCCCCAGTAAAGATTTAAGATTGTGAAAAACCCTCCAACTATAACAATGTAATACACCGTCAAAGAAGAAACCTCACCCATAACAAATTGATAAGCTGTCCCAATCCATTTGTTGAGTAAAAGATTTCATAGGTCACCTGTGAAGTCACCTTACTAATTTATTTGGTAGAAGTGACAGCTACTAGAAAGTTTGGATTAATCAAAAGCTGAAGAAGATATTTGTGTTCAGCTTCCTTAATAAATTGGTCCATCAATGAAAAGATGAAATAAGGACAAAGAGAAAAGCAAAAAAATCTAAAATTGAGTACCAAATTATTTAAATAACTTACAAAAATAGGACAAGATAAGAAGAAGCCCAGGCTAATAGTAGGGTTTACTAGTCTGGCTGAACCCAGGGCACATGGCTACGATGAAAATAAGGAAAAGAACACCCTTAAAGCTAGTCCTTCTCCTCTCCATCAGCCCACAAACCCCATTCTCCTCCCGCAGTGGACTCTCCAAATCATCTGGCCTCTAATCAGGTGAGGAGGTTTCTTCCTCTAGTTCTTCGAGGACAGATGGAGTTGAATATTTGAAGCCAAATTGGTAGTAGAAGTAAGGTTGCAGGAAAGAAATCTTTTATTTCCACAAACTTATCTTGAGCACTCACAATTACTCACTTATTAATTTCCCAGCTTCTTTTTTCCTTAACTGTACGTAGCTGATACTGACACTGAAACCAGCAGAAACTTGGGTGGGGGTGGGGGTGGGGGAGGGAAGTAATGAATTTGCCCCTTTTCATTCTCTCACTGAAGAATGGAAAAATCTTCTAGCAGATGGCACAAACAGAAGATGTACAATAGATGCCAGGTCACTTTTGTTCTGGACTTACCAGCTTCTTGTAGAAATGCTACTGCAGGAAGTAGTGAGCACAACTCTAAGACTTCTACCTGGTCCTTTTTACAACTTTCCAAATTCCATAGTTCTTCAGTGTAGGATTTAATGGCGTATTTACATGTCTACACTTGAGCTGGTCACCTTAAGTTCTCTATGTAAGCAATGGAATACGTGCTTCAAAAGTATAATCTACCCTGTTCTAAAGTAGTTTTGTAAATCCTAAAAGATTTGGTTTAACTAATCAAAGTACTTATTCTTACTTATTTAAAGTGATTACATGGGGTGATTAACCTAGTCCTCTGTATCAGTTAAATTCTGAAGAAAATCCTGTTGCTCTATCTGAAGAGAAGGACAAAAAATTACAGAAGCAAAAGGTTGCTACTATATTCAACCATAGAGCAGAAATATTATATTCCAGTTGTTGCTATACAATCTGCAAACTACTTTAGTGATTTATCTTCCCAGTATTCACTCAGATACCTGGCAACTGCTCTGGGAGACACAGCCCACCTGAAGGTGAAAGCCTTTGCCATTTTATGTTCCAGGTGATCTTGAAAAGGACTAGCTTTCTGATGAATTCTAAGCAGAACAACCTACTATATCTAAAAAAAACATCTGATTGAATGCATATAAAATAATCTCATCTCCTTCCTGAAAAAGTCATATCAGTGCCTGTCTTTACTGGCACAGATTTATCAAGGCAATAGCACACTGACCCACCACTCACAAGACAGAAAATACAAACACAAATTTTCTGCATATCTAGGTAAAGCCATATGGTCTCTGGAAAATAATTCAGATGTCATTGTGACTAAGGATACTAGAACTGCATCCTCCAATCACAGAAATGCATCTAGGAGCAACATGAATGGTTTTGGTTTTGTTTTTTTTTTTTTTTAGTACTAAATAGAGCTGTTCCTCTTATGAAAAAGATTTCAAAATTTTTTTTTTTTTTTTTTTTAGTCTTTAACTCTGTTTTGATGATATGGTCATATTTGGAGAATTTTCATTGATATGAAGATTAAAGAACTGTCATTTGATTTTTCTGGCAACCCAGTTTCGAGGCATTAATGATTTGGTGAGAAAGTATCAAGGAAGGCTCATTGGAGGCCAGTAGAGTCAGCCAACCTCCTCATAAGCTTACAAAAGCCTAATGCTGTAGCAGGAAAGCAGTCACATGCTGCATTAGTGGGAACCACTTCTTTTTCCATTTCCAGCTTCCTATACTGCAGTCATTTCTTATTTCAAGTTTTAGAGATGGAAACAAAACAAAATCAATGAAAAAAACCAAAGCAATGACCTATTTTAATACTACTATCTTTCTCAAGAACTGTTTTTTCTTCCTCTTACATCATGACTCTGAGACAAAAATTACGACAAAGAAGAGAAATAAAAAAAAAACTCCAAATTTTTTCACAGAAAAATGAGGTTATAACATAAGCACACTCACCAAAATTTTTCTCATTTGCTGAAGTCTGGAACAAAGTACAATACTGTATGATAGAGGGGTAACTGCAACCCTTTTTTCCTTCAGCTCTGAAGAAACTAAGCTAGTTTTAAAGAATATTGTGAAGGTCACAATTTTAGGGAACAGTTTTAATTTAAATATTGTTACTTTTCCCCATAAATACGCTACTAGCCATACATGCCCTTATTTAGGAAGTAATAAATCTGCCTAACATGTACACCCCCCCCCCCCAAAAAAAAAAAAACCTGCTTAATATTGAGGGGTGTGGCTACAAGAATTTCTCTTAACAGAGAAATGACTGACAACCTCCATATTAAAACAAAAGTGCAGATATAAAGATAAAAGTGCAATTACCCACTTTTGGAATGGAAACTATTTAAAGAAATACACAGCATATTATAAGCAATTTCTCATATTTTTTTTAAGAAAAACATCTTTTATATGCCAAAGCATAGAAAGGATAACATTGATTTCAGTAAGATCATTTACAGACATGGCATTGTGTTAGTTTATAAATTAGTTTAAAATTATAGTTGGTCATTTAGTTTTTCTATAAAGATATTATAGCAGTACTAATTTGTGTAGCTGCTAGTTTGTTACCATTTCTGCTCAAATGATTGTATCAAGTTTATGGATGAGCACTAGTAAAGTACATACTACAGAAGTTTTGTAACTGCTGAACTACTATCAAAAGCTAAAATTCTGGCAGTAATTAAATACAAAGAACATGAACATAGTCTTTTAAAAGATGCACTCAAAAAATCTCCATAGAAATAAACTAGAATACATGTATCAGTTTAATCTTGCAAGAGGCTTTGATAACTTTGACAAACAGCATATTACAAATCAGTAGGAAACACCCCACATTGTGTAGGTATTGCAGAACAGATGATAAAGTTCTCACTTCATTGTGGATTTCCTTGCTGGTTTCTTTTTCCACAACCTCCAGACTCAGTTGTTTTTGTTTTTGTTTTTTTTTTTTCTAAAGCAGCAAAAGGCTGACATGATCAAATCAGATCTGTAAAATGAACTTTGAAGCCCCAAGGCCTTACTGAAACAGCAGTTACTTCCTTTGTAATCACAGAGAACACTTCTGTCCCTACCACGGTGTGTACACTGTGGAAATCCACTGGGGCTAAAGACTGAAACAGGTCACTGGGTAGGCAAGTTGGTCTATGACAATTGTTGTGGAGTAGTGACAATAGCAGCACTGCATAGCTGGTATGGAACTAGGGTGACAATAAATGAATGTACTTATTTCTGTGCTTGCTCCCTGGGGTCTCATACATCTCCCCTCACAGAGCAACTACGCTACCCCTAATTCAGGGGACAGGACCTCTTGTCAACACAGCATTTGCTCAGAAAGGATCTGTTCCTTATTTTGGTCCAGCTCATGCAGAACATGACCAAGTCACAGACCAATTTTAGTTTCCTTCTCTTTAAGCAGGGAATATTTAAACCAGCTATGACACCTAGCACAATTAGTACAACAGCATGATCAAAGGTAACTGTCCCACATCAACCACATGTACTCACAGAGCAGTAACATGGGACTTCCCTAACTCACTTTCCTGTCACTGTCAGGCTGCTCTCTCCCCCAGACTGTGACCATGATAACAGTCTCTCATACAGAAACAAAGGAATAAATTGAATTTGCAAACCCTAGGATGACACACTAAGAAGGTCCTGACCAATCCTATCACTGAACTTTGGTTCATTGAATCTTTAGTCTTTAATTTTTAAACCTAGGCAAGATCCAAATAAAAGAAGTGGGGTACGAGTTTGCTTTAAATAGATGATGCTAGAGCATCAGACCAGACACATTACAGTCCTTGTACTGGCAGTCAGAACACTTACTAGCTTTATCATGTTACCATTATTAAAATAAAGGCAAATTGGACATGTGTTACAGGAAAGAGAAATGCATCTGCTGGCTGGGTCTTATCTGGTATGGTTTTCAGACACTGCTTAAGTTATTACTCCTCAACTCAAATTTGGTAATTTTCTAGATTTTAATTTGAACGTTTTTAGGGAAGGTTTGCTGGTCCATTTTTGAGCTAGGAAGGAGAAAAGAAGAATGTTTTGCAAGCAACTACTGGTCGAATTCCTGTCTGACTTATAAAATGTTTTTATGCTGCAAGGGTGATCTTGCAATATTAATTGTTAAGGTGCCTAGAGGCCTTGTATATGCATCTTTTTATTATTTAAATATTGAAATAAATAAATCATCTCACTTAAGCAACCAGCAATTCAGATTTCTTAGAATTCTTTCATTAATTTTGATGGTGCTGAACCCCAGATCTGTTAAAAGGCTCCAGAAGAGTAAGTCAGCTGTAGTCTCTTGTAACTTCTAAATGTAAATACCTCAGCTCTAAGAAATCAAAAGTGATCTAGATTTCTTTCTTTCATTGGGTTTTTAAATAACTAATGGTGTATTAAATGCTTCACCACAGAAGTCAGCGCTTGGGCTTGGCTAAATAGCAATTCAAAATTACACGAATGTGTATGTTGGTATATGAAGCTTCCACCCCAGAAGAGATATTTCACAGAGGTTCTGGAAAAAAAAAAAAGCAAGGGGGGAAAAAAAAGCAAGGGTGAAAAAAAAGCAAGGGTGAAAAAAAAGAGAAACACATTTCAAATATAATTACTGACACAATCTTAACAATGTTACAAATGTGATATAATACTTTGTTAAATATACAAATTGTTAAAACTAAGGAGTTAAGTGCTTTGATATATTTAAGACTAGGAGAAATGAACCATCATTATTTATTATCAACTTCAATTGTAAATGCCAAGTTCCACTAAAAAGGGTAGGGCCTGGGGAGCTTTAGATTTAAATGATTATGATGAGTAGAAACAAAGGAAACAATAAACTTACGTATGTTAAAATGCCTCAAAAAAAGCCAACTTACGCAGCAGCTTCTTGTTTTGACAATCCTTTGATATTCTTCACCAAATAATCATCTATGACATCTTTATCTTTGATCAAATGAATCCTAAATTCAAATGAAAAAAATTAAAAGAAACACTGTGAGGTGCTAACATAGACTTCTGCACATGTATAATATATTAGCATTGCCAAGTAGAGCTAAATACTGAGAAAGTAATATATCAGACATTCTATAAACACATACAAATATCTTGTTAATTTTTTGGTCTGTAGGTATTTCAAATCTTGATTTCTAGAAGAAAACAGAGTTGGTATTAGCTTTCTAGCCCCTGGTTACCTCATATTTCTGTCTAAACTAGAAGAAACTGTGTATTAGCTAAATCAGTAATAATTGATTAAGCCATCTATATTTAAAATCATAGAATCATAGAATAGTTAGGGTTGGAAAGGACCTTAAATCATCTAGCTACAACCGCCCTGCTATGGGCAGGGACAACTCCCACTAAACCATGCCACCCAAGAAATGTTTTCTATTACATTTTTTGCATTAACAGTATGGGCCAAAATGGTCCAATCTATTTTGCATTTAAGTTTTTTGAAATTAAAAAATAAAACTCCCACAAAAGATGTCCCAAACCCAACCCAAAATGTTTTCCTCAGTGCAATGCAGACTTTTAACACTGTTCTCAGCTTCCCACACTTCCAGCAGCATATTTCAAAAGGTGGTCCACTAATAGGGTCATAAAATAAAATAAAATAAAAGGGCATAAAAATAAACAGCAAATTTCAGGATGCATGGATTGAATTTAAAAATTTGAACTGTACGTCATTTCACCTTTCACTTGAGCCATTATCTGTTTGCATCCCCACTCTGATACACAAGAGATGTCTAGAGTTTTAAAGGATAATACACAGTTACTGACCATAAAGTGTACTTGAATAGATTCTAATATCCTAACTTTGGAGGATATTATCTTTATAAAAGTAATGTGAATTTATTTTTATTCTTCTTTATAAAAGCATGAAGATTGTCTGGTTAATCACTCAAAGATAAAAGAAATTCAACATCAGTGTTCCACATACATCTACTACTTTTCTCTTTCTCTCTCTGTATTACACTGCTGTCTTTCATTACAGTGATGAGACTAAATTCTTTTCATAATGTTAGCAAATATAAGCGTCATTCTCCTTAATGCTCTGAGAATACCAAAGACACTTCATGAAGTTAATTTAAATGAAAACAAAATAGCTAAGCAATGTAGAGATATTTTGACATGTCTGTATTTAAAACAATGTAATAGTAAAAACTTCTGGCACAAATAGCACATTTAAATTTGTTCCAGAACTTATTACTACTGCTGCACCAAACAGAGGCTTATGTTTTCAAGCTGCACATAACACAAGCCATATGAGCTGCTGTGGACCATGAAAAATGTACACCTTATGGATATTTCCATATTCAGTTATAATCAACACCAATATTTAAACTGTATCAAAATTTTCACACCAAAATAGTCACAATTTAGGAAGATACATTAGGATAATGAAGATAAGGTAATTACTGTATATTTTAATCTGATGTAAAACATATTCCAAGATCAAAAAGGTTTACATGAGTTAATACAAAAATTAGAAGATAATTATCTCTGGATAATAAAATATGAAGTGTTCAGTAGGCAACACAATAAACACTCAGTGACCGTAGTACTTTAAGACTGCAAAAATTAGCTTTCTGCATCTAGAGAACACACCAGATATGGGTGAAGGGACCAAACCCCCAAGCTGAAACACTCAACTACAACAAATTCCTAGGCATCACTATCAGCTTGCTGCAATTTAATACACACTGCAGTTAAAAAATCATCTTTAACTGGAACAAAGGAAAGTTTGATGCCTTCTCTTTATTTTCTCAAAGGTATTTTAACAAAAAGCAATCAAGGGAAAGCCCCTAGAATCAGATACTATTTAAAATGTTGCCTGCCTTACAGTCAAGATATAAATTTCTGAGCTCTGTTTGCTAACACCCTCTGACTGAAAGAGGACTACAGCCAAGGCGGGTGGGGAAAATGAAAAGCAAGAAATTGCAAAATAATTACTGTTTACATAAGTTCTGCAATAACCTTTTTTAAAGTTAGTAAAATCAATAAATTCTTATCTCATTCTGGTTGTTATTATCAACTATATTAATGTAGCAATAACACAGAAAAGACTGCCAGATGATACATAGGAAAAAATACCTGGTAGACAATTTTGTCAACTCAATCACTATTTAAAATGGTTTGCAATATGCAATGAGAATTAAAAACAATAAATTAATGTGAAGAACTGGACTGTGACTTGAAATGGATGTTGATTCTTAATAAAGAAATGAGGTGAGGATGGCTCTGCCTAAAGAGGCATTGTTTCTTTCCCTCCAGAAGTTGTCACTTGCTATTTCCAAACTGTTTTAGCCTTATTTCTCCAGTATTTTCAGGATGATTCACAGTATTTCATAAATAGTTTATAAAATAAGTCTACTTCACCTGTAATTGGCTTCTGTTTAATTTTAAATAACTAATTTATTAAAAACAAATATATTTAATCCAATGGACACCTATTCCAGAGTTAACATTTTACACTACGCTTTCCTATCACTGTTTCTGTTGCCAGTTCACACAACAAAAAAATAACTACTGTTTTTCTTTTTCCTAGAAATAAACTTCACGATTAATACACCTGTTTTTTTACTCAAAGAACAGAACAAAGTTCCATAAAGGACCAAACTGATTCTAACAAAGCTTTTTATCCTCACTGCCTATTCTGTTAACTTGGACTTCAGTTTTCTCAAATTTTCCTATCAAAGAATATGGCAGCATGAGCCCCCAGAAAGACTGGGCCCAAGGCTTCCACATTACTAGATCCTCACTGCTTTTAGACATGGACAAGCAGCTGCTGAACTCTGTAATGCTGTAGACTTTTCAGCCAAACGCTAAGGTGAGTGGGGGGGGGGGGGGGGGGCCGGGGGGGGGGGGGCATGGGAGTGTGGGGAGTGGGTGCTAGGGATATGAGTAGGAAGAAGAAAATAGCCACAAATACTTCTGAAATGAAGACAATTCCAGGAAAAAAAGAACATACTGGAGCAGAGCAGTAACTGAGTCAAACACTCGCTGAGGGAGATGAAAATGTATGGATACAAGTAACTAACAAGAGAAATGAGCGCAATGGAACAAGAAGCCATGTAAGCATTTGCAAGAAGATGGCTTGGAAGTTTAAAGGCACTGTTGTTAACTCAGTTATTAAGTACAGGATAATGTTTCTCAAGACAGTTTTATTAATAATTTTTTGAGAGATGCAAAACTATTTTGTGCCTGAATGAAAAAAAAAACCAACAAAAAACCAAAATCTTGTCTTTTCATCCAAATAAGTACATTTTCAATGACCTACATTCATAGTAATGCTAAACAGAATTAACTTCTTGCAGCTCTTGAAGGGGTTTTGAAAAATTAGGATATCTACCTTACATGGAGCACATTTCCTATTTAGGTTTTTCTCTTTTAATTATGAAAATTTCCTAAAAGAGAAATCCTTTGCCTCTGATTTTTCCCGTTTTAAATATTGCAAAAAAAAAAAAACAACAAACAGAATTTGTCACCTTAGCTGATTGAAGCTATTCACCATAAATTCTGAAAGAGGTACATACCTTGCAGAGTCTATTGAGGGGCCAAGAGTCTGCTTTATGAATCTGGGATGCTCCCCTGGACTTTGCAGGATCTCTTGAGGCAATACATTCGCTTTAACTAAACAAACAAACAAAACACATGTTACTTGAAACAATGTCTTCACAGTGATAAAGTTTCTTATCCTTCTTGTGCTGCTCCTCAGTGTCCCTCAAACCACGACACTCGGTCAACCTCCTTTTTTTCCCAGTGCATTACATGTAAAACTGGACTAAGGTTCCACACAAATCTTTTCAGGCCTTGGCATTACTGCAGTAGGACATAATATGAACGAATGTTCATGATCCTTCTTTCAATGGGTTTCTCTTTTTCCCTGAAGTGCTTTTGATTTGCACAGGGACAACTAATTCAGGAACTTTACTTGCACATGATTCCCTGTTCTTCCTCAAGCTATCTACATCCAAGTATTTGTAATATTTCAAGTTAATACATAAGGTGGAGAAATGATTGAATGTACAGCGTGCAATGTAACAACAGTCACAGTATTAACATTCAAAATAATACATAATCATAATAGTAACAATCCTTTGAATAAAAAATGTAAGCAATGCTATTTTTACAACACAGGGTTTTACTTAAAACAAAAGCTGAACGCCCCCCAGTTATGTAGAATCATCTAGCTTGTCATTTTGAAGTACATAAATGCTAATAGGACTTTTTTGTCATATAGAGCTACTGTGTTTTTTCCCCAAGTATTCAGTCTACACTTCCTACCATTAAAGTTTCAGCTGCCAGTTCCTTCATTTTGCATGTCTGTGATCTGAGGACGTTAGCAGCAGGAGCACCCATACTTTTAAATTTGGTTTAATGTAGGTATTGCATGCCCTGCTGGTAGGCCTCAAGGCAGAAACTTTTAATAGGAATGGGAAAACAGAATATAATAGGAGGGGGGAAGAATTTAACCATTTGCTACATTTAGTGAGAGAAAATTTATTTTACAGGGAATAAATGTTAGATATGAACCAACCTGATACTGAACGATTAGCATCAGACTAGCAGATATTTTACGTATTAGCCTTTTTGGGATGAAAAGGCACTCCAGTGATGCAATATTTTGCTTCAGTCTTAGTGAAATAATTTTTTAATTGCATTACTTAGAATGGAATAATGTAGACAATTAAAGATTGAAAAGATGACAGGGTATACTTCCCCTAAGTCATTCTTTTAGGGTTAGTACAAATGCTAACTTTTGTTACAGAAAGAAAAAAAGATTATTTATAAATAAACTAACCTACAATTAAAGGCAGCATTTTACAGAAGTGTGTCATGGAAAAACAACATCAGTAGACTAAAAGCATCACACTATAAAAGATTTTACTTCTTATAAAGAATGATGGGGTTTTATCCACAAGCAATATAGAAAGGAAAATCTCTTTTTAGGAAGATGCTATTGAGTGAGAAATAGTAATTAAACTTTGGAACAACAATACTGAAGCCCAGAGAAGATAAAAAGCTTTCTACAATCCTCTTAGTTTTGACGTTATTAGGTGAGAAAAAGCAAGCAGACCATGTCGTAATGGCAACTGTTGTATTTGACAAGGCAGGGTAGCTGACCACTGCAGCGCAGAACAGGAAGGAGTAAACTGCTAGAAGGAGACCCTGGAAAGCCCTAGTGGAGACACTGCAGCTATGAAAAGCTATCAATTAATTAGTAGCTGTGTTTTGTGGCATGCCACAGGTCCCAGGCTCCATGTTGTACCCACATGGGACCTAGCTGGAGCTAGTAGCTCCTCACTGGCCCCCACACTCCCGTTTCCTGTCCCACAGACATCAAGCATATGATAAGACAGTTTGGCACACACAGGTCTCACAGTAACATGAAGCACAGACACAGACATTTCCTGAGTCCAGTACTGCCACACAAGGATTAAAACTATTGCCCTGTTTTTTATTTCAAACTCAAAGCTTGGGATTGAAAAAAAAAAAAAAAAAAGAAAAAAAATCTGCTTCATACTAATGCAGATTTATTTTTTTTTTTTAGAAGTGGGAGGTTGCTTTCACAGTGAAATAATGGTTTTCCTTCATTTCCAAGGTGACTAATCTTTACAGGTAAATTACAGTCATGGAGAGACATGAAGGTTTCAGCAATACATCCCTCTGAAATGTGTCCTATTGCACTCACGTTTTGTTGCTGACCATTTAAAGAGTGCTGATCCCTTTCCGTCTTACTCCTTTAATATAAGGCCCAAGCCACATCTCATTTCCTTAATCAAGCACCCACAGAGCTCAGCAAAAGGCAAGGCAGTGTAGTTTGTTCCTAAAGAAGAGCTGTATTTCATCACATGATGAAGTGAACCTCCCCAGAGGCTGGAATCACTCCAGCATGCATTGAGGCTAAAGGTAAAATGCCTACTGATCACAATGGTCTTTCCTTACACGTTTTAGGAAACATGTTTGCTGCCACCTAATTCTTTCTATGCATTTTCTGCATAAACACAACTGGAAGCTGAGCATTTGTGAGGGGCATCAGCCGAGGAAGTAGGCATGGCTACAACCAGCTCCCTTTGCAAACCTATTTGCTGCTACCTGGCACCTCATAAAACCAAAGGGTATCAGAGTGTGACAGGACTGACAGCCATGCTTCTTTATTACGCTGGAAGTACAGATATGACTGATTAAAACAAATAATATATATATATTTTTTAATCTATAGCTTTCATGATAGATGGAATTTGTTCCAAGTAGTCAGGATGAGGCCACAGCCCAGACCAGCGCTTGGTTTTGTGGCAGACGACCCATGTTCTGAATTTCCCCTGGATTCGTTGGCTATCCAGGCCCAGCTGTAGGGACAGAAGATAGCCTCCTCTTGCCACACTTTCAGTCCTTCACCAACCACCAACAGCTACACTTGTTGTCCTCCTCACCTGCTAAGCATCCTCTTACCCTGCATACCCTCAATCCTTGGCTCTGGTACGGTCTCAGCCACTTTAAATAAATAAGAAAGAACTTTGCAATGGGACAGACCTCTACTCATAGTGTTGCGGCTGCACGACGAGCTCTTCACTGCCGAGCCTTGGCAAACCCTTCGCTCAATAGCTCCGTTACTCTCCCGCCGCCGCCGCCGCCTAAGACGAGACGGCGGGCGCGCCCTAGGAGAGGGCCCCAAACGGCCGCGGCCCCTTTCTCCCGCGCCGGCTCGATCCCGGTGCCGCCGCCCGTAGCCGGGACGCTTGCTGCCTCGCCACGGCAACGGCGGTGGGCGGTGCTGAGGGCCACCCTCCCGCCCCGCTGCCTTCCCCGAGCTCGCCGTCCTCAGGCCCCGCCGCGGCCTCGGGCCGCCCTGGTGTGACGCGCCTCTCCGCTTGGTGCCTGAGGCCTGCTTGCCGAGGCATGAGGAGCAAGCCCGGTGACTCCCTTCCGGATGAGGCCTGCGCTTCAGGAGGGCCGCGAAGTCCGATTCAGACCATGGA
The DNA here is from genome assembly GCA_032466535.1 of Forpus xanthops. NCBI lineage: Eukaryota > Metazoa > Chordata > Aves > Psittaciformes > Psittacidae > Forpus > Forpus xanthops. The sequence continues at coordinate 12,696 of JASSUY010023013.1, forward strand.
AAACATGGAAGCTGTGAGAAATCAGCACCACTCGAGGTGCTCCGTATTAACGGGTCCTCCAGCTGTTGTTTCTTGGAGCTCAAATGATATCCAAATTAGCTTACCTGAAATGGGAGCATGTCTCACAGTTAAGTTCCTGAAGTTGACAAGCAAAGGACCAGTGACAATGCCATATCGATACTTAAAGGAGGGTTTGTGGGCAGTCTCTTAGTTTATAGATGAACACTTGCCGTCAGCGGGCTTTTTTTCTTTCAGGACCTCTGATCTTCCCGACATCCTTCAGGACTTTTGTGGAACAGAAAAGGGAAAGTAGAAAAGACTAGACCTAATTGCTAAGTAAGTGACTTAACATGAAAGCTTTTGGTTAATGGAAAAATTCTGTTGCTTTCTGTTGATGAGATCCTGCTGTTTAATTTATTGTAGCAAAGAAACTGTTCTTCCAGGGGACAGATAGGCTAAGGGATCTGGGAGTTTACAAGAAATGGAAATCGTGAGAAGGAACCAATGAGCTTTTTGTAAATGCAAATTAAAATTTTAAGAGAAACCATAACAGGATGCTGAAGAATAGAGGGAACAGAGATTTTCAGTAGCCTCTTTTTTGGTGTTGGACACCTGCAGAAGAGATAATTCTTTTTAGCCCAGGTTTGACCTAGTTTTTATTGATAAAACTGTTTGGAAAACTGCAATGTCAAAATCAATTGTTATGATCTATTTTGGAAGGATCAAGCAGACAGAAAGCACTTCAAAAATGGCACTACCTCTCTCTGAGTTGATGGCAATCGGAAGCAAATGTTCTTGAATGTTTATGGGTCAATGTTCTAATAGATGAGTCAGAAACTGACAGGGTACTTAGCTGATATCAAATCACACTAGAGAACAGCATGACCTATGTCTTACCCACCTACAATATATAGGGAAAACACTGCTGTACTGTGGTGAATTTCAATCTGAGTGACATATGCTGGAGGTCTCATGCTGCCTGTGTTAAAATGTACCTGGCATTTCAAAATACTTTAAATGTCAATTTCCTAACTCAAAAATTGTTGCATCCAACACAAGGGAATTCTATATTAGACCTCATCTTGTCAGATGAAAAGGAATTGATCACAGAACTAAAAATTAGCCATACCTTAGGTATAACTCATAATGATTTGATCACATTTGTTATGTGCAAACAGAATTAAATCCAAGCCAATATATATACTTAATGATTTGCTAGGGCTAATTTTATAAAGGTGAATACCATTATAAGGTAAAGCTGTTGGGAGAAAGAATTTGATCTGAAAGGGGAGAATGATAATTGGAAACTGTTTAAGGATGTTAGCCCAGATACCCACAAAGACATAATCCCACAACTAGGGAATACATTTGTGAAAAGCCAGGGCAGTTTACAAGGAAAACATGAATGAAACAGAAGAAGGAAATATGGTATCATATGTGTACCCTGTAAGGTAGGAACTGCAGAAAAGTACTGTGGGTAGTAAAAGGTTGTAAGGGAAATACACATACGGTCAACAAAGTTAAAATGTGGAAAATGGAATTTTAAGTATAGATGATAGAAAATGATCTGAATAGTGAGAAGACCCTATTAAAGGGTCATGATTTCAGCTTTAACCATAATTGGTTAAAGTGACAAACTTTGAGTGTTAAAACATACACACACACATGCACACACACTACTTCTGCACATTTGGGAAGATAGCAGCTGAAGTAGCTGCATTTTATGGCATCAGTGAGTTGTTTTCCATTCAAATGATAAGGTAGGAGTGTCATGGTTTAAGACCCTCATGCAGCCCACTCACACAGTCCCCCCTCTTTCTTCCCACAGCCCCAGGGGAATGGGGAGGAGAACGGATAGGTTGAGATAAGAACAGTTCAGTAACTAAGGTATAACACAACCCCCCTACTGCTACCACCAATAATAATAATGACAAGGCAAATACAAGGGAAAAGAACACAATTGCTTACCACCAACACCCAGCCCTACCAAGCAGTGCACCCCCACCCTTCCAGGTCTTTGCCCTCCGTTTTTACATCCTGGGGATGATGTGCTGTGGTATGGAATACCTCTTTGGCTAGTTTGGATCAGGTGTCCTGTCTCTGCTTCCTCTCAGCTTCCTCCTGGCTTGCTCTCCTCCCTGGCAGAGCATGAGACTCAGAAAGTCCTTGGTCAGACCAAAACATTACTAAGCAATAACTGAAAACAGTGGTGTTATCAACGTTGTTCCCAGGCCCAAAATCAAAACCACAGCACTGCACCAGCTATCAAGAAGGAGAAAAATGACTGCTGCTGCTGAACCCATCACAAGTTCAACTTCAGTTACTAAACCAAAACTGGCATTAGAGAGTTTCTGAATGAACATGTCAAGAAGTTGTGTACACTAACAATGTTCATATTCATAATTTCTTGGAACACTAAGACATTTACATAAAGAGGGTACAGTTGGTAGTTTTCCAACACTTGAAAAGAACAAAAAGTTTAATAGTAATTTATCAATGTCACATGGTTCACAAGCAAAATATGGAACAGCCAGTATAAAAGTCAGTTAACAAAAAATTTAAAAGATGACAGAATTCTGATTAGCATGTGGTTCTGCTGTACGCACAAGCACATGCACACACATCTATATATGTGTATATAGTCAGAAAAATGGAGCCTGGCAAACAGGCTTTTGTTTTTTTAATGAGGCTGCAGGTTTCATTTATTGATGTAATTTAATGAGATTTCAGTAAAGTATTTGTCTTATTATCACAGGGATTTTGGATGAAGCACTTCAGTAACAATTATCTCTATCCTGTACCTAAATTTACAAAGAAAACTTGTAAAGACTGAAATGATAAACCAGCAGACTTAAAATTACTGGTAATATTCTGGAATGACCTCTGAAGTACTTAACAAGGACATTTTATACCATGGCTACATCTTCCAGGTTAAGCATGTGTAAGTCATTTGACTTGGAAGCAAAGTAAGAATTTTTTTAATGAATATATATTCAAAGGATCCTGCATGCCAAACAAAATGTAACTGGGAGAGGACACTCTCTGGAAAAGAATCAAAGTTGGTCTACACCTATATATTAATACGAAGAGGGAATAGGCTTTTTGCAGTTAAGGTTGAAACCAACTCTTACTGCAATGCTGTGTTGCAGCACCAGTATAATTAGTTTAGAAATGTTTGGCCTGCAAGTCCTGAAGGGAAAGGGTGTGTGTCCATGGGAAAAAAAAATACCTGCACAACAATTCAATTGCTAACAGTTTTTGTTCCTGTCACTGGGGTAGGTCTTCTTCCAATTCTGTAAGCAGTGATAATGTCCAAAGATGGATAACATTTTATAGCAGATCAGCTTTACAAAAACTATGTGAAAATTTAATTTATTTGAGCAAATTTGGTGTTTGGATGTTGGAACATTCAAAAACTGTAATCTAAAGAGGCAAAAAATACGTAATTTTGAGTATCTGGTATCCTTTTAGGTAATGTGTTGGTGCAGCTTTTGTGGTTGTTTGAAAAGGGAATTGTTAATATACTCTCTGTTCTTAAATGTGCAATGTAAAATAATATACATATTGTGCATTAGTATACTAGATCACTGTCAAGTTCCATTGCTGGCATAATAGGCTCAGGAATGAACCAAATATTTGACAGAGAATGCAAGTCTCCAAAATCTTAATTTCATGGTTCTTGTCATGTTTCATCTTGATGTAGCTTTCAGCTCAGCTCATGGATGGAAATGTTCCAGAGTAGCATTAGAGAAAAGGATTAGACATCATAAACTTTTGTTTTATCACAATTTCAATTTCTCTTTGTTTATGGCAATTCAAACACTGTAATGCGAAAGTAAGCAAAATAGGACTGTATTAACACTAATGTACTGGTGAACATTTACTTATATTAGTTTTTCCATTCACTCAAAATGGAACTACTCATATAACTAAAAACTTGCTAAATAAGTATCAACTCTTTCTAGTTTAAACAAATATGTTTAAGAATAATGGGCAAATTACTTCTCATCCTTGGGCATTACAGTTCTGTATGCCTTGAAATTTGAGTTTTGCATTGTTAAAAAGAGGGTATAAACATTCCTTCATAGACCTTGAAGTTCCAGAGATACTGCACTTCAATTTTATGGCTATTACAAATGAAAACTGGATTTGTGGTAACAACATATCTCAGAAGTGTCTAAATCAGTATTTCTTTGACTTGAGAGACATGTATGGTACAACCGAAGGTGGCATTGTGCAAAGATTTTATTACCATTTCTCTGAGATCACCTAATAAACTTATTAGTGAATAATGGAGTCACAAGTAATACTGCTTTCCAAAACTCATGCTGTCAAGTCTTTTCTATCATGCCATTGTATGCCTACATTCTACATGCCTTACAGAGAAAACTGTCCCAGCATACACTCTATACATTTACTTCTGCTCTCTCATTTTACAATAAACTGATTTTTATCCCTTTAATATCTCCTCCTATTTCTGTGGTAATGCTTACTTATTTCAAGTATTAGTACTCACAGGCTTAAGCATTAGAATTTAATCTTCTGAAACATTTGTAACATTATCAGCTTACTTGGTTCGTCGTCTTTGGAAAGTTGTCTGAAAAGATTTATATAAGAAGTTAATCAAACCACATCAGTGACTCGGCTCATCAGTACAATTTTTTCATCACCATAACAATATCTATGTGACGTCTAGCTTATCATCATGAATTATGGGGGAAAGGATAAACAGCCCATTAAGAAATTAAAGGCCCACAAAGGTGCAGTTTGATAAAGGATAAAAAAAACCCCACGGGGTATGTATAATAAGATCTCTCTCCCCTGAAGAGTGATTGTTATCTTTCTTTCATGAGCGTCAAAGACCTGGAGCTTCTCAGTGCCTCAGGCAAGTGAGTTTGAAGGTCTCCTTCATGATTGAATGGAAAATAGTAATCAGAATGAGGTTAAGACTGTTTATCTTACGGAACATTTAAAAGGAAAAAAAGCTTTATCTGTAGAACTGATATTAGTAACTGATAGAAATAGCCACTATACTCATATGTAGAAAAGTTCACTGTGTTTTGTTTATACAGTGTGTGATTATTTATTCTGGTATGTGTTGAGACAAGCTCTGTTTCATGGAGAATTGAGCTGAAGAGCTCTGACACATTTATTTGTATAGTCTTAATTCTATAATAAATGGAAGCCTGTATAAAAGAACAGTGACTTACAGATAAAGATGTCTTTACAACCCCAAAAGAAATAAGTTATTCTTAAATAAGTTTTCATTTCCTGGGACAAAGTATGCAGCTGATATCCTTACTGTACTGTAATTAATTATGTCTTTTTTATGCTAATAGAAAACAGAACTCTGAGTGAAGTTCATGATTCTGTATATGGTATGACATGTGGCTGAACGAGAATGTAACTAAATTGAAGGAGGTGCAGTCAAAATTAACAACTTGAGTGATGAAAATAGAATTATCCGGTACAGTTCTCTTCATTGTCTAGCAGATTGTGCTAAAATTAATGAAAAAAAATATTTGAGATAATCAGAAAGACTGCCAGCAAAAGGTGCTTGTATTAAGTTACACTGAAGGTTTGTTTTTTTCCCTCAGCAAGTTGAAATTCTGAAGTTTTACACTTGGTGTCTGCAGATTATTTATTCTTAATGGCTATAAAATTCTTCTTCTGTTCTTGTTTCTAGCTCTGGTGACACTTGTTGATTGCTTCCCATCTTGAACACTGATACAGATAAGTAAATACGTGTTATTTACAGGTAACATTTCACAATGGAGTCTAGCCCTGAGAGCTCTGTGTGCTACTGCAGTGTAAATGATAAATAACAGTATGTTAACTGCATAGAACAGATGTCTTTTGAGGTCAGGAGATCTGAAATTCTCTTTCTAGTTGACTTCTGGAACAGTGTCAGTGACAGCAAGGATTGCCTTTGGCCTGTTCTCTGTTGGTCTGTGATTTATATAATGTATTCAGGTGGGAGAGTGAGTAGAGACTCACCTACATTTCAAATTCTCACCTACTGAGGATTGTAACAAAATAGCAGAAGTGAAAAGGCATGAAAAGGCCATGTATAGGAAAATAATATGAAAATTGTTTCATAGTCCTAGGACAAAATTTCGTGTATTGTGCCAAGAGATCAAATCCTTTGGGTTCAGTAAGTCTAGCGATTAATGGATGTTTTTGCTCCACTGTCTATAAGGCTAAGAAGTGTTGCTGATTTTAGGTGTAGTAGATATTATAATTGAACTTTAGAAACTTTGAGGATGAAAAGCACTTTGCAGGCATACACTTCCACATTACTTACCTTCAAACTGAATTTAAAATTATGCACCATGTTAAAAACATTGCTTTATATGCATGTAATTTGTCTTAATACTCTTATAAAATTATTTTGTGTAAGTTTCTGGTGCAATGGATTGTTGTTATTAATCAGCGACAAAAGTGATACTGAAATTCTAATGGAGGCCATTTTAACATTTCCTATCAGTGATATGAGTATAAGCTTAATTTATTAATTGTAGCTGATTAGCCGCAAGGCAAACATTTAATTAAACCTTGAGAGACAATAGCAATGCACATAAATTATCCATTTAAGAGCACATAGGTCTTTATATTTCATTAAAAATTGTTTAACCAATAACCACACATCTTAAGATCAGTCTTGTATTTGCACAAATTTGAAGTCAGAAAAATCCCCTAGTGCATTGCTGTTTTTTCCAGACATTTATTTCTTGGTGCATTTTGATTTGTATTTACTTACAATTGGTTATGCTGCTTTCCTGATTAGTGAGACTTCCAAATAATAGATTAACAATTGATTTTAAAAGCCCTACCAAATTATTTACTTTCAAAATTATTTCAGAATAGTCTAAAAGATACATTTGGTGCTCATGGGATTTAGAAGAGCAAAAATCAAAAGAAATAAAATGTTATATTGCTATATATTGAAGGCTTCTGCTTTGAATTATTTTTGTCCCAATGCAGCTGTTTTCTGTTCTAGTACTGAGATTATTTTTTTTTTTCCGACAAGAATATATGGTTATTGTTTTATATGTTTTTCTGAGAACTATCATTATAATAAAAGGATACTTGAGTATGAAATTCAGATGCAAGCAGAAAGATGAGTAGTTAACAAAATACTATAGGAGTATTAGTACCATTAGTTTGATCCATTTCCATGAGTTTGAACAGATAATTTCCTGCTCCGTGAAGTAACTTCAAGAAGTGGGAGCATCCTTAAAACACTTGCGGTCATGTTATTTTTCTTCAGTGTATATTTTCTACCAACTATATTTTCTGAATAATGTAGACTGAGGCAAAGACATTCTGACAAATAGGTGAGGAAAAAAAATCACCTGGTAAAATGAAAAATGGTTTTGATAATGTAGTGCACTGATTCTTGTTTCGTATGATTTTAACACTTACAGCCCAACCTCAAAGTTACAAGAATTTGACACTAAATTCTATTTCACTCTCCTGTGATACTGTATAAGGAGCATAGAGAAGTATGATGTGAGGTATATGTGATTTTCGTATTTATGTTAAAAATACACAAGTGTCAAATATGTCAAATACATTTATTTGTATTAGACATTGCAAATATTTGCTGAAAGTAAGTCGAAGAATTTTCATATAAATGTAATTGCCAGTCCATACATCTGCTTCTTCTTTACTGGCTGTTGTCTGTGTAGGCAATAGTCTTAGAATAGAGATCTTGTCTCTCTGTTTTCAAAGGCTCTTATTTTTAGGAGTACTGGGAAAACAGCTTCTGCTTCATTGCAGGATGAAAGTATTTTTGAAAATCAGGCTTGTGGAGTACTAACAAAGCTTTGCAAATAATTACTGCTATTACTAAGCTATAAAACAAGACAGAAAACACGCTACTCCTTCTTGAAATAGACATTTTTAAAGAAATTGCCAAGCTTAAGTACATGAACTTCACCAAAGGAGCCAGTATGACCAAATCTCTTAGGTCAAATGAGCCCTTTAATATTCTAAGCTAGCCTCTTTCCCTTCTTTTCTTTCAGGTTTAGGGATAGGCTCTGTGAGTTCTTGCCTTTTTTTTTTATTTTTTTTCTTGTTTTATTTTTTATTATGGAAAGACAGGAAAGGCAGTTAGAAATCATTTATCAAATAAAACCAAACCCCGAACCCAAAAACTGAAATACAGTAGATTTGCACAACTGTCTGTGAACTTAAATGTAAGTTAATCCATTCATGTACAAAGATAATTAGATGGCAAATAGAAACTAGCAGCTGTGAACCACATCACATTCATATATAATTGAAGCACCCGAGTGTAAAATACTGAGGCACAGTAGGTGACAACTGGTGAAAACAAGATAAGTGTAAAGCAGGATACAAAACTCTGGGAAGTATAGCGAATATCTAACACAGGCTGAAGAATCTACAATAACTGTATCTAAATTACCGTATAATGTAACATAATAGCTGATGAAGCCAGAGAATTCAGTGAAGCACTGTGGAGGCACAAAGCTTCTGTTGGAACGATATATTGCTGGAATCACTAACAATTACCTGATTTTCTTCTGTACCTTGCAAAGAGAAGGAAGATCTTTTAACTTGTTGCAAGATGTCCAGAATAGAGAAACAGAAATTCCCCAGCATAAGCTATTATACCTGTATCCCTGAAAGAGCAGTTTCACTCATTCTTCATGGACCCGCCTCAAAACAGTGTTTAGAGATGGAGGTGACATTTACTGCAGGGACATCCAAATGTTACTCAAAGTAGTACTGGTTCAGTCCAGCCTTTTTCTAATCACTTATCTAGTCAAAGTAACATCTTTTGGAAAGTGAAATTGAAGACAGCAGCTGGCAATGACAGTTTAGGACCATAAATCCTGGAAAAAACATTTTGCTATGGTAATAGCTGGACTTGGATCTATGTGCAGTTGCAGCAGGCGCTGACGTAAATGCCTTTGTCTTGTGGTGGCCACATGGGCAAAACTGTGGAGTCACATTCTTTTCTAAATATGAAACAGAAGTTTGTATCAGACAGTTTCTTATGAATTATCCTTAGGGAGAGCACTCTGCTTATTGGAAAAGGATCTTCTGGGCATTGATTCTTCTGTGGGTTATCTTTACTGTAACTGTACTACATACATATGTAGCAATTTTACACCACAGTTTTCTCAGGTGCAGAGAATGCAAGCATCTGAGTTTTCTATCCTGACCGTACTTTTTTCTGTAATTATCATGCTTTCTGAATTTTTAATCTTTAAATTCCAGGAAGAAGTGATGATGCTAAGGGCTCTTTTTCTTGGGACTTAACTGTGAATTCAGAACCTTTATAACATTTATGTCATACCAGCATCAGTCTTTAGCTTCAGTCTTTAGTCTTAAATGTTGCCAGATATATGTTACAGAGTGATTAATAATTTTTTTCAGTTTCAGCTAAGTACATAGTATCTCTGTCTCGAAACAAGCTGAAGTTTAGTAACCTGGCTTACCTGGGAGGTGGATTACAGCAGTATTAAAGATAACGATATGAGTTTACTGCAAGAAAGACTAGAAGCTAACATCCATAAAGACAGACATAATCTCCTACTGGATTATGCAGTGTAATTCCAGTGCCCATGTGCCTTTAAACTTCGATTTATTGAGAGGAATTCGGAGTCTCCAGAACCCTGCACAGAGTACTTACCCAGGATGTACCTTTGCCTCTACTTATGGAAGGTGGCTTTACCAGCTACTACTGGGGACAACATCCCTCAGAATGGCATTTCTCATTGCTGGGGATAGAATGGAAAGGCCTAGCTAGAGTTGCTTAGTCTGATGGGGGAAAGGTTCAGATGCATATTTGGAGCCAGCAGCAATTGCTAAACTGAAGCTGACCAAAGAGGAAGAAAAAAATGGTAGAACTGGCCTGGGACAGTGTGTTGGGTAACAAGTTTAGAAATCAACAGAATTTCTCCTATCTGTTTTGCAGAACCAGTACCTTTTCTGCTTAAAAAGTACAGGGTTAAGAATTTTGCATAATGTAGGTTTATAATCACCTACATTTTTGTTTTAAAATTACCAAATTTTGTAATTTTAACAGCTGCCTTCTTGTCTACCCTGTAAACTTTTGCATATCAATTCTTGCTAAGGTCTCATAGTTACCCTTTTAAACCTCAGCAGAATTTAGGCACTGCCTTTCAGTCCCTGTATGCAGTTTCAGCATTCAGTTTCCCTGTCTTGCACACTCCTGGGAGAGCTGGGTCCCTCCTATCCAGTCAGAGAGAGCTCATTACAAAGATAAGTTCCCCAAGAACCTTCAGGAATTTAATATTTCTTTTCTCAGTTGCAAATTAAATGGCATAGGTTCTTAAAGTACCATAGCAATGTGATGACTGAAGTGGATGAAATACTGGCATTGCAAAGATCCTACACTTGATTGGTTTTACTTTTATCAATACACAGTACTGGACAAAAATGTGTGACACACACAGCTATCTGGCTTTTTTCAAGCAGATGTTTTAAAAGAAAGAGCTAATGATTTTCCTTCTTTGCACCTAATATTTTCCTTCAAGTACTGATGCTTTTTTTTTTTTTTTTTTTCTGATTTAAGGCTAATTCTTGATTCTTATTTGAATTTATAGCAAAATAACTTATTTATGTACATGAAAACTCATCAAGACACTGCTTATAATGTCTAGTGCAGGCAGTGACAAAAGTAGGGTACAGACATATAATTGTGGATGGCTTATAAAATAAAATAAAATTTAATGAAATAAAAATTGTACATATGTTCTTATATGGCCACTGATTGCCTAATGCAGCAATTTTGATTTAAACTTTGTAAGCCTTTGTAGATTATCTGCTTCATTTATAAGTGAAAAAAAGCACTAATCAAAGCTGTCATTCAGTCTTGAAAGATTATGTTGAGTTAGATAGCTTCTTATATAAAAAAAAAAAATCTTGTATTTATTTTAAAAGGTAGAATAATCTCTCATTTTTATAAGGCCAATATGTGGCAGGTTAGAAAAGCAGTGAACTAAGCCTTTATTAAAATTCACTTTCTGTTTATATTTTTGATGCTGTCAACTGTATTTTCACTAATTGATAATAATGTATCATAGAATGAAGTGTTACACGTTTTTATGTTTACATAGTTGAAGCAGTGGGTGAATATTGATGATAGCTGTATGTATGATTGGCAAGTTAAATTGACTATTTTTAATTTTGGAGGGATGCAAATTATATTTACTTGTACAAATCAAGCATTTCTCCTCCTTTTTAAAGTATCACTACAGGATATATAGCAATTATTTGAGACACTATAACAATAACAATACTGCAGTTTGCAGTAGTTACTGTAGAATATTGTACTTTATAAATGTGATACTTTGTATTTCAACCAGTAAAATTCAGTTTTTCAAGTTCTGAGAGGGAACATCTAAATATTCAAGCACACAGTTATAATGATGCAGATAGAGGAACAAGTGTGAAAACCTAGACCTTCTTGTCTGTGTTTATAGATAATATATAATCAGCATACAGTTGCAGTTCAGCATGGTGTTCTTATAAAAGGGTGAGAAACCCTGAACTTTTTCTGGGTATGCATGCAGAAGTAGAGACATTCATCTCTACTAAGGCAGAGTGGTAGCTAATACTATTATTAAAATATTTATACAAGTAAGAATATGCAGATCTAAACTCCTATGTATAAAACATGAATTAGATTATTACAGAGTGGTTTCATTCTTTGATAGACATCTAAGTTATAATCTGTAGTTAGTAATCCTCTGTCTTTATTGCTTTTGCCTGACTCACAAGCACATTAGCATGCACAGCATTCTATGTTTCCCCTGTTATTTTTATTTGCTATTATAAGTATTATCACAGTATTAGTTGTTTTGGTAGTGATCAAGTTACTTCGTATGGGGATGCATTTTTATATGCCATTTTGAGAATGAAATACTGATTTCACGGCATGTTTTTCCTCCCATGATTAGATGGAGTTTGTTGAAATTCAAATCCAAACCAAGAAATAGGTGTTCTGGTTGTGGGTTGGACTTAGTCATAATCTCTACAGAAGGTAAAGCACTTGACTGCATTAATGTTTCTTGGTTGTTGTACTTGATTGTTTGCATCTTCAGAGTAAATCAGGTATTAAAAAACTTCAGCTGTGATTTAAGTGCACGTAACATGATTTATCATACCATCACAGTTGAGGAAGTGGACTGTAGATTAAACTAAAATAGCGTCCTAGATGTCTTTATATCTAAAAGCTTTGTACAATGATAAGAGAATTCTTGAACACGCACTGCTTGCTTTTCCATACAAGTTTTTGTACTTTAAATCATTGTGCATCTTTTCTGCACATATATCTGTGGTATTTTAGTCCTTATTTTCAAGCATTAGCATCATAAGTGAAATAAAAAGCCAATGTCAGGTGTCAGTTTGCATATCCTTTTTTGATTCCAGCTTTGTGCTCTGATTCAGGCATTCCAACTGCTTATTCCAGTTACATCTTTTGAGCTTCCTGTTGCCATATAGATAATTGGGTATCTTGCACAATCGTTTTCTATACAGAGTAAATGTGCCACTTCTAAATTATAAGTACAATCTATGGTCAGTTCTTTTGCAGTATTTACGCATGTCATTTCAGAAGGATTATTTTAATGCTAATTTAGGCCACTGAAGAGCAGGGAATCATCACTAGTAAATTAAAACCTGTAGACAAATCAGATCTCAGATTTCATCTTTTCAAAATCATAACAACAACTAAATGATGTGTGACTAACACATCTATCTCTTCCCTCCCAAGCACTTCTCAAATCCTGTCAGTGACACAGAAGTTTGCAATTTTTATGGTTTCATTTCTGTGAACTTTCGGAGGGTTCTACTATTTATGAAGTGGCAGGTACTTCTGGAAAGTAGAGATTGATGTAATATGTAAGAGTAAGAGAAAGGATACTGAGACACACAACTTTTTCTACTTTGCCAGGAATTTGCAGACACAGCTGGTAGAAAATCTGAAATGTTACTGATTAAGTATATTATTTGGCAAAGACCATTGTGTATAATATTTCAAAACCGCTTCAGCATTATGGGCCAAAATATAATTTAAAATATGGAATAATCGGTAATTGTACGTTACACTATCACTGCAATACTAGTAAAAGAAAGCAAACTGTGACCATATAATAGAATTTTAAAGTTCTGGGTTTGTTTGTTTTCTAAGTACACCATTGATACAATAATGCAAATAACTCAGGTAATGTGGCCATGCAAACCTCTCAATTTGTCTTAATTTTTCTTATAGTTATGCATTATTCATGTTGTATTAGCATATACACTGTTTTATTTCCCTAATTGTAACAAGCACTTAATTAATTACACTATAACCTCTTGAATCTATAGGCCAACTGTTGCATCTTTAGTTAATATTTTAAAATCTCATCTTTTTGCATTTTTCCTTGTATCTTTGATGTTTTGTTTCTTACCCTTCTTGTTTGGGTTCTCTGTGGAATAGTCTCAGAATAATCCTGCAGTTCTCTTTTATGACTGAAACTTTGCATTTTAACAGTTGTCTGGAGATAGTTTCTTCCTTGTGAAATATCAGTTTTAATAACAAGAAAAGAAAAATGCCATAAATCTGCACTAACCACATAAAGCTGAAGTCTCTGAGAGACTGATTAACATTGAGACTCTACACAGGTTTTTCAATAATTAGAGTATGTGCTTGCATGGAGCCTTGACTGCTCTGGCCTTGATGCCATTTCCCAGGGCAGACAGCAATTATTACAAACCACAGTATATTTCCTACATTCTCTGTCACCAGCCACTAAAGATCTTTTTTGGAGTAAAGGTCTCTTAATTTTCTGCATTCTTGTCATCAGTTTGGAATAGCAACCTGTTTTCTTCAGTTGCTTTAGAGACAATTGACAGCTGCTTTTCTGCTATAGTATTTTCTTTGTACCTGAGGTTGAAGAGTTTTTTCATAGCTTTGATTATATTAGCATAGTAGATAACAGTCTTGGCATTTTCAGCAGGACAGCTAGAACCAAACTGTTTCCACTATCTTTGAGCTCAAGTGAGTAACCTCCACTCAGCACTCCCAAGCTTTGTGGTATGGATTACATTTATTTATTGTTCTCACATTTTTATCACCTCCATGCTTCACAAATGAATTATTTATTGAGGTAGAGGGATCTTTCTTCTACAATACAGTGTCTTCACCTTGTATATACATTCTGTGGTTATTTTGACTAGAATTTTATTGTATTATAAAAACAAACTATAAAACTGGATTGCCTAATCTAACATTAAAAGCCGAAATATATATACACACATGGCTAGTAAATTAATTGCTAAGTGATAAAATTTAAAGTGGTTACATTGCTCTTTAATTGTACAGGTAAGATCCTACTACTTATTAGTAGGGAGAAAATGTTCAGATGGCTTTTTCTAACATAGCATAGAACTAGGCTGTGTAACTGCAGAACTATATTCCTGGCTTTTGGCTGCTTTATGCCTGTTAAATTTATTTAGCAAATACTAAGATATTTTGTCTTTGTGCAAAGACTGGTTTAGGGTTCTTATTGCTAGTTGGATGTCTTATCAACATACATGTTTAGGTTTGCCCTAAACAGCTAATAGGTGCTGCAATTATCTAGCTGGACAAGCTGGGTGTAATGCAGACAGGCAACAAGAAGGAACTGAGCAATGAAGAATAATCTCCAGAAAGAAGAAAGGACTATGACTTTGTAGATTAGCACGTTGATTAGAAATCCTTTGGAAAAGGATGTATGTGGAAACTAAGAACAACTTTTCAGAAAAAGATGAATTTTTAAATAAAGATTAACACTAAGGTGAAATTGAAAGAGGAAGAGAAGAAGAACAGACTTCTAACATGGAACAGGTAATTCAAAGAAATGCAAGTGATTAGTGAAGAAAGCTCAGGAAGTGTGGAGGACAATGAAAGATTTAAAAGTAGTAGTTTTAGCTTGGCTGTTTCTCCTCAGCATCATGTATCACCATCTCCTATTCGTTTCCTACGTACTTTCTTGTAAAAGTTCCACTATAAAAAGTTACCTCTAAGTAGCAGATAGGAAATCTTTGCATTTCTTTTGTCTAAAAAGAATGTTAAAGAAAAGAAGGCATAACTAATGTTAGTGGGAGCAAGTAAGTTACTAAAAACATGTTTGAATACCCTTCTGGAGGGAAAATAGAGGATAAACATCATCAGGACAGGTATTGGGTGAGAAAGAAGAGTGAAAATGCAGGCAAATACAACTGGATATCCAGTGAACTGATACCCATGTTGCCAACTACAATTCTGGAAGTTTTGAAGAAAAGGTGAGATATCCAAGGCAGCTGTGACGTGTAAACAGACTTTTCATTCTCAGATACCTTCAGTAGGATAGGGTTGAATTACAAGGTGGAAATATCCCAATGAGGGGAATACCATCTTCTG
The DNA here is from genome assembly GCA_032466535.1 of Forpus xanthops. Classification (NCBI taxonomy): domain Eukaryota; kingdom Metazoa; phylum Chordata; class Aves; order Psittaciformes; family Psittacidae; genus Forpus; species Forpus xanthops. The sequence continues at coordinate 28,120 of JASSUY010023013.1, forward strand.
TTGCTGTCTTTATTCCACATGTTAATGATATCTTCAAGTCAGGGACCATTTAAAAAGAGTAAGAATTTTATCCGGTATTTCTCTTAACAGAGGGGACCATAAAATATCCTTTCAGAGTAACATCTCAGCTGCAAAAAGTATTAATAGTGGTGACTTTGGATTATATATTTGAGTATCAGAGAAATTGTGCTGTGTTAGAAGAAACTGCTGATGTTTACATTTCATCGTTTTCTAAAGAAAAATGGAGGAAAGAAGCAGACTCTGAAATGAAGAAGAGTGTTCTTCAAAAGCCACTTCAGAAAGAAGAGAAACTAACACTGTTGCATCCAACAGAGATGCCAAGAGTCATCCACTACTAGGTAAAGAGGAGGCCACAAAGCTGACCTTTCCTATACAGCATTGCAAGAACTGAGACAAAGATGTGACTGATGCTGGAAGAAGGGAATTCCAGCAGAGCAGGTAGAATGGTGAAGAGAGGATTTCTCTTTAAGAATGTCTTTGCATGATATTAGCTGACAGAGCACCAGAGGAAACCTGATAAGCTAGCAAATGCAGAGGTAACCCGTTTCTTCCTGCCAGAGATGGGATTAGCTGAGCTGAAGGTGATGTAGAAAAGCACAAATGATAAATGCTTTTAGTATTGATTACACTGATAAATACTTTTAGTCCAAGATCTTGAATGAGTTTCCAGTCAGAACCCAGTTCCATGTTGATTGAGCTTCTACTCCTGCACCACATACCCTCTACTTCATGTCTCCAAAGTTGTCACTGAAAGGTCTCATTCCCATGTACTGCAACCGCTTTTTCCAGGCTTTACGCATTTACATTAAAAAAAAATTTGAAAATTGAACCCATTCAGGAGTTTCACTCAATCTTGCAGAAACGTTTCTCCACAGTCCTTTAATGTTCTGTACTTTTAAATTTCATGCCATTGAAATCAGATTTTCAGAGTGATTTTCTTCTGACATTTGGATCCTTCTCTGTGATTCATCTCATCTTTGACTTCTAACTGCCAAGACCATTTTTTAAGTGTATCACATGGGATTTATCTCCTTACCCACTACTTTACAAATCCTGTATATAGTCTTGTTTTAGCTTGGCTATTTCTCCTTCAACATCGTGTATCACGATCTCCTATTAATTCCCTACATGCTTTCTTGTAAAAGTTCCACTATAAAAAGTTCCCCCTAAGTAGCATTGTATTAAAGTTGGTTATAAAGAACAGATAGGAAATCTTTGCATTTCTTTTGTCTAGAAGGAGTGTCAATTATCTTGTCAATGTCTAATATTAGATGTTAATCTGACATTCAAAGAAATTAAATTAATGAGATTTTCATATATAGTATCTAAATAAATAGGAAAACAGGTGCTTCAGAGTTTATGCCTGTTCAAGAATGTTTTTAGAATATACAGCATTTTTACTTTCAGAATGGTTCGTAGTGCATTATTTTTTAGTTGTTTTGAACGTATTCAAATCATAATTAATAATACATTTCCTAAATGAGGGGTGTTGTAAATGGATTAGCATATATAAATATATATGTGGTTTTATATGCACATAATAAGTCTAGCAGCTCATCACTATACTGTGTTCCAGATTTTAATAGAATTTTAAAAAGGAATAAACATTTTTATTTAGGGAGCAAAAATAGTAAATTAAAAACAAAAAAAAAGAGCAAGCTTAATATTCAAGCATAGAATTCTGTCTGGCTTCAAATAGGGAAACAGACTTCATATAACTCAGAGTGTAACCCAGAAGTAAGTGAAAGTGCAAGATGGAAATAACCAATCAGGGAAAATTATGTCATAATTCTGCACTGAGATGTCATATGCTTTTTTATATCACAAACAGAAGATATCTGTTTCTGCCTTATTTGGCAGGCGTTATGCTCTCATGAGGATAAGTGATATTACATAAACTGTGCACAAAATATTTTAGTAAAAAATAATTATACCACAATGTGGTATTTTGGGACAAAAATAACAAACTATTTGACCACATTCACAACTCCTTTGTTTCAGGATAGTCAGTGGGATCTGCAGTGGCAGATGCAGTGTTAAATACAATCTGGAATAAAGAGCCTTTCAGACTAGAATACTGAATAAAGCCCTCATGAAAGAGTAGTTCCTCAATTTTATGTGGTCAGATCAAGGGCTGTGCTGGCTTTCCACAACGTGCAATGTTTCAAAGTATCCTGGGAAAAGGATGCTGTGGGGTCCTGCCTTGCAAAGCTCATGCTGCACCCTTTTTTGTGGGCTATTGTTTCCAGTGCCAGCTGAGTTTCGCTAGCACATGGTAATGAAATTATGTCTTTATTTTGCTAGGTAGACAGCTACTCTGATGTTATGATTTTGTGGGATTTCAGGAAGCTTATTTTTTTAAGACAAAACAGGTAATGATAGAGTTTGATGTTAAAATTGATGAAACAGACTATCTAAATAGACTTGTTCAGAAGTACGGGCAGGAAAAAAAACAAGACGCTGGAGTAATGCAGCACTCAAGACAGATTGATCAGAGGGAGCAGGAAAAGATACAGTTAGAACTGAAGACTGAATAAATTCTCAAGTTGTTAGCAGTATTCTGGAAAAGTGTGGCTGTCTGTGACAAGAGTGTTCTGAAGAAGGGGTGATCAAGGTCAATTTGAGGCACTAGAAAAACATTACATTAAAAGTAGTTGAATTTTTGTCAGTAGGAGAAGCAGATAAAAAGCCCAAAATAAAGAGGGGGGATGGTGTAAAGATACAGAACAAAAACAGGCTAGTTATATTTTTCAAATTTGGGTTAAATTTTGAATTTACCCTGCACATACAATTTAAAAATTTTAACTAAAACTTAATGAAAAAGTATGTTAAATTTCTTTTACACTAAGATATGCATTCTCTATGTTTACCTGTTAAATATACTGAGTTAAATAGAAAATGCTCCAGGCTTTAAATTTTATTAATCTTATTAACTTAAAAATTATTTTCTACAAAATTCTTAGCTATAGGAAAGATTTCTCTCCAAGACTCCTCTCTCAGAATTTTATGACTATGTGAAATTTACAGTTGTACTTAATGAAAGGTCTTCATGCTTTCCAAAAAATCACCCTTGAAAATGTTGTTTATAGCTCACTAATGAAACAAAAATCAAATAGCAAGAGGCTGTAATAATGTGCATGCGTTGATAAGTATATATAAATAATTTGTCATGGTTTCAGCAGCGGCAGTCATTTTTCTTTAAGTAGTAGCTGGTGTAGCACTGTGTTTTGGATTTTCAGCTTGAGAACAGTGCTGATAACACCAGTGTTTATAGTTGTGGCTTAGAATGTTTAGGCTGCCCAAGGACTTTCTGAGTTTCATGCTCTGCCAGGGAGGAAGGGAAGCTGGGCGGAAGCAGAGACAGGGCACTTGACCCAAACTGACCAAAGAGGTATTCCATGCCACAGCACATCATGTCCAGGATGTAGAAACGGAGAGCAGAGACCCGGAAGGGTGGTGGTGCAGGGGTGCACGGCGTGGCCAGGATTTGGTATGAGGTGATGGGGAGCACTGTGTAGTCAAGCCTGGTATCAGGAGATGGGGGGGGCACTGCGTGGCATGGCTAGATATCAGGTGAAGATCTGTTGTATTCTCTTTCCTTATATTTTCTCTTATATTATTATTGGTGTTATCAGTAGTGATTTATGTTATACTTTAGTTACTAAACTGTTCTTATCTCAACCTGTGGGAGTTGCATTCTTTTGATTGTTCTTCCCATCTCCCCGGGACTGGGGAAGAAAGAGGGGGGAAGTGAGTGAGAGAGCGACTGCATGAATTTGAGAGCCTTAAACCATGACATTTCTGTAAGGCCTTAAACTGTTCTTTCTGATCATGGTAATTTATGGATATGTTTACCAGGGTCAGAACTGGATGTCTGTTTGCAATGGATGCTGACAGGCAACAAGACTAGGACAGTCGCATATATATGAGGCCATGACTACATTCTCCATTTGCAACAGGGTCATATGTTTACCTGTTACATAGGAATTTCTCTTAGGGGAGCTCATGGAAGTTCTTCAAATGGGAAGAGCCCATCTTGAGGGAAAGAAAAGAAAATTATTTGGGAAAAGGAATAAAAGAGGAGAGATAGAAGAAAACTTAGGAAAAAAATGAGGAACACAATGGGACCCAACCATTGAGAACCCCACCACTGACTTATTTTCAGGCAGCTTGCTAAGGAATAAGCTCATGAAATAATTTTCTATCTCTTTGTGTGTGTGTGTGTGTGTGTGTGTGTGTGTATGTCTCTCCCTCCTTAGTAAATTTTGAATCTATTGGCCAGCATAAGCAGAATTTCATAGAACAGTGGAGATCTCTGAGAGATTAAGCACCTTTTCTGAGGGCATGCTGGAAGACAAAGATTCTAATGATATTCCAATACAGGGAAAATACTTAAATCAGATCTTGCACCTTCTCAGACAGCAAAAATGAAAGATATAAATCTATAAACATTTAATTGTAGTGCTCATGGTTTTATTAAAAGTTTTAATTTGGAGGTATCCTTTTCTCCTTCAAAAGCAGGGTAGGACCACAATGAATATGGCCAGACTCAGCTCCTTGAAATCACCATAACTATTTTGATTTGTATCAGCAGAGCTGACAGTGGCTGAACTGTGTTTACCTCCCTGCTTCTTCTCCAGGTAGAACAATGGACTCAAGATATTCAGGAGGTCAGCAATGTTAAAAGCTTTTAACAGATGGACTCATGATCATCAAGCTCATCCGACATCTGAGCGTGGGCTGGACAAAGTCCAGTGTTGTGACATGTGCCAATTTGAAAGCAGTTGTTAGAGAAGCTCCTCTCAAATAGCAAGGCGGATGACAGGAGCTATTGCACTGGTTAAACCCTCTCCTTTTTGTCTCTTCTGCCTGTTACCTGTTTTGCATTAGTGAGGCTGACAAGACCCATAATAAGATCACCTGCTTGTTTTTCTTCCCCTTCCTCCCCCACTAGATAGAGATCAGTTCAGGCAAGGGGAAGAAAAAGGATTGATTTAGACTGAACTAAGAAAGGTGTTCTCATCTGAAACCAGGTGTTCCTAATGCCTGCCATAAGATTTATTGCAGTCTGCATCAGGCAGCCCATGCTGAGCATTCCTGAGTAATTGGGAGTCAGTATCCTACCATCTGATGGCACTGACCTCTTCTTGCAAGCTCTCTTAAGTGTCTGAGCCTCTTTATTCCAGCTTCCATCCCCCAACCTACTTCTTCTGTCATATCCCAGCAGATACTTTATGACATGTTGCCCTGCCAGGAAGCTGGCCAGAACAATATTACACTACACTCAGCCTGGGGCTACTGTGAGAAATGGTCAAGTATCTGGAGTTTAAGCTAAATAATATTGTCTTAATGAGATCATGTGGGCTACAGATCAAAAGCATAACCAAAAGGTAAAAAGTTCAATCAGATTTTTCTGTGTTCAGTAAGTGACCACAGCAGCTTTCCACTCAGTCCTTCTGCAAGGTTACAAGAGAAGATGTGACTCAAAGGGACAGGGCAGAAGAAAATATTTCTCTTGACCAGTTGTGAGCTCGGATTAATGTAGGGAAAGTGTTATCCACTGCTATATAGAATGAACCCAGACTTGTGCATGTACTTACTGCCCTTTAGACCAGTAGTCCAACATTTATTTACTTACTGTGGTTCACATCAGAAAATGTACTTCCGATTTGGATCTTTTTTTAAACTTCAGAGAACTTATTTATTTTGCTAAGCTTCTGTTTCAAGTGCAACTAAGAACCCTCTCCATGTGTTAAAATTATTGGCTTGTGACAGTAATAGCAAAACTGTTCAACTGGTCCTCTTGTAGAGTTCTACCAATCACTGGCTATCATTGATTATCTTTTCAAGAATTTCTGATCCAGTCCTGCAGGTCCAGGACCATTGGAGGAGATACCAGTTATTCCTTGCATTTCAGAAATCAAGGCAATGGAAAGTGTCTGGAATTTATTCAACTTCAGCTCACCAGTTTTCTAAACTGTATAGAAAATCCAGAATCAGTCATAAGGAACCTTTCTACACCTTTATCCTCCTGATAGACTTGAAAACTAATAGAATTTGCACAGAGATGTGAAGCAGTTAGCTTTGGTACTGCTACAGTTTTGTTTTCATAATGCTCCATTCCTCATTAATTCCTCAACAGCCATTTAGTCGGGCTAAATAAATGTTCTACTAAAAAGCCAGAATTTCAAAGATTGGTATTTAGGATGACATGGAAAAGCAGTAGAGTTTTTGTTCTAGAGCAAATGGCTTTTATTTAGCTAATGAGTGAATACTTGAGAAAATCAGTTTTTCGACAACACACTTTGCGCAGTATTTTCTTTGCTAAGCTTTTTAACTGTTGGAGAAAGGATGCACTGCTCTGTGGCACCTCAGTAGTTCAGTATTCCTTAGAAGTGAAAGTTCCTCTAAAATTTTACTACCACGGGTATTTTTTTTAAATTTTACAGCTTAACTTCAGTGGCCTTTGTTGGGGTGGCCATATTTCAGGCTGTGCCTGGTCCAATAACATCAATGTAAGGCCACATGTATATAGAATTCAAAGAACCCTTAAATTTGTAATCTATTTATCTTTTTCTTACCACTATGCCTTTTCTTAATATAGAAAATCACAGAAGAATAATAGTAAGGACAAAAGCTGCATAATCAAATTTCACAGTTAAAGGTTTTACCATCAATTCTTTGTGGATCTGAGCTTGTACATTCAATAATCTTTCGGTTGTTTTGTTGCATATTATTTTTTAAATGTTACTGTAGCCTGATGGCAGATATTTTATTGCATATATAAACATGTTTGTAGAATTTCTCTATGCTCTGCACTATGCTGTATATGCCCATTAAAACTATTTCCACAGCAGACGTAAGAAATGGAAAGCTTAAAAAAATGAATGTTGGCTTAAGTAAATACTTTGAATTAATTCTCATATTTGATCCTTCCCAGAAGCAGAAATCTGTAATTAGTACTGCAGAACCCTGGAATAATCCCTGGGTTAATGATCAAAACCAAGGACTGATTTAAGAGGAATAGATCCTTTTTAGGGGTTTCTGTGAGACTTTTTGCAATAGATGATATGCAGTAGGCATGATGCAATTCCTCCTGAATGGGAAAAACGAAATGCACCTTTCCTTCATTATAAAATCATGTGAGTTTCTAGCATGTTGTTAGTACAAAATTATGTTTTCATGCATCAGTACCCAGACTGGGAAAATATTTTATTCTCCTTCAGGATAAAAGGCTGTTAAAAAGTAGCACTCCTCTGAGAGGTCACCTGAAAAATACTTTTGTAAAGATCAGTCAACACCTGTTAACACACAAAAATGGCTTAACTCAGTAGGAAAAGCGAGTGCTTGCCTGTAATAATTCATGACTTCTCAGACTTGAACTTCATAATCATGGTAAACTAACATCTTCAAAGACAAATGATTTGCAGAATTCCTATGGAGCTCACCACTGAGACAAAATAGGGAAGTTTCTGGAGCTGAAATCTGGGTTTAACATAGCTATGGTTCATGGCATCATTAATCACCATTTAAGGCAGAGTCATGTATGCTTTGACATATTTATGTCTTAGTTTTCCACTGGTCTTTCTCTAAGGCAGAATATACTCTGATTTAGTATTAGAAGTCACATTTTGCCGAGTGGCATATGCTTAAGCTACTTACACTAGTAAAAGAGTGGGTTTGCTAAGACTTTATATGGAGGACATCTAGATAAAAGAAGCAGTAGGAAGGCTGTGCCTGTTGCATAACTACATTTACTAACACTTCTACCCACCTAGCTGCATTACTTTCATAGTGTTACCATTGAGAGTCACACTTTCACAAAACTTTTAAGTTTTGTAAAACAGGACAGTTTTAACTCACAAAAAATATTTGGCTGCCTTTGGTATTAACAAATGCCAAAAGCAGTTAACTTTGAAGGCTAATAGATGTTTAATATCCTATCTTGGTGTAAAGACAGATCCTGACATACTGATTTACCTGTTACAACTGATTAACATTGTGATGTTCAAGAAGATATCAGAAGGCTGAACTCAGTTAACCAAAAGGAATTCTACTAAGGCTGATCTTTTGTTCATGGCAAACATCCTGCTAATCTTACTTAAAATCAACAGTAAGATCAAACAACAACTGCACAAATCCCCAAGTTCACTGCATACAACTGCTAGATATTATCAAACCATAGGCATCTCTAGACACAGTGAGTGCAAACATTAAAATTTTTCTTCAAGGAGAGCTGATTTTAGAAGACTATTAGTAATGTCTATGACATCCATTATTGTATTTTCTGATTTCCAGTTAAATGTATTTTCTTCATTAAATGCATTGTGTAGACGGTATGTTTCAACTTTATATCACAGGGAATAACTAATGCTTGATCACTAAGTCCTGTACAGTCCCCATGTGATGCAGTTTTGTCGAGACAGTGATAACTCTATTTAGGAAATCAGTACACAAGTGTGAGCACCAAAATAAGGCATTCAAATCCTCGATTTGGGTATTAAGATACAGAAACAATACAGAGATGCCCATTTTGTCTGCTGATCTGGACAAGTGTGAATATTTTGATCATTTTGTTAGAAACACAACTGATGTGAAAGAGAGGGCATTGTATATATATTAATACTGAGAACTTGCCAGAGCATTACTGCCTTGAATGTGTTCTTAAAATCCTCTCATATTCAAGACAATTCATAATGACAGCAACACTTCTGCTGTTTCTAGCTCTAAATCAAAACATTGTCCTTTCTTCCTCATATTAAAACACCATTAACTGGGAAAAGGCAAAGAATGAGGCAAAAAGATGAGGATCACCAAAGGCTAAAAGTAGAATTACAACCTTGGCTTTCAGGAGAGCAGACATTGTCCTTTTTAGAGATCTGGTTGGAAAAATCCTATTGGAAATGCCCCTGGAGAAAAGATGGATCCAGGAGTGTTGATTGATTTTCAAGGATTACTTTCTCCAAACTCAAGAACAATTTATCTCAATGAGTGGGAAATCAAGGAAAGGTATCAGGAGGCCTGCACAGATGAACAAAAAGCTCTTGACAAAATTTAAACAGAAAAAGGAAGTGTGCAGGAGGTGGAAGTAGCCGCAGATGACCCAGCAGTCATGTATGGACACTGTCTGAGTATGCATCATGTAAGAAAAACGAAAGGTCATCGAACTGAATCTGATGAGGTATGTGAAGGTTAAGCAAGAAGATCTTCTGCTAGCACATCACCAGCAAAAGAAAGAGTAGGGAAAATTCTAGCTTTCTGATGAAGGGGATAGTTAATCTGGTGACAAAGAACAGAGAATAAGCCAAGGTATTCAATGCCTCCTTCACTTTGGTCTTTACTGGTAAGATTGGCCTTAAGAAATCTCAGGTTCTTCAGACCAGCAGAAAAGTGCCAGGGCAAGGAAGACTTACCCTCAGTGGAAGAGGACTGGGTTAAGCAACATTTTAATAAATGGCCATATGCAAGACCATGGGATATAATGGGCTGCACTCACAAGGCTGGTCAGCCTCACCTCAGTCCCTGGGAAAGTGAAGGAGCAAATCCTCATGCAAACAATTTATGAAAATATAGAAGAAAAGAAGCATGCATTTATGAAGAGAAAATCATACTTCACCAACTTGATTGCTTTTTATGATAAGATGAGTAGCTTGGTGCTGTTTGGATTTAGTGAAGCTTTTGACCCCATCTCCCATAACAACATAGACAAATTTCTGCATGTCTGCAAGTTGGATGAGTATACAGAGAGGTGGGCTTACAGCAGGATGAAATGCAAGGTTTGAAGAATTGGAATCAATGGTACAAAATCCAGTTGGAGGCTGCTCATTTGTAGCTTGATGGGTGTGATCCTTCTCTGCTCAGCCCTGGTTGCACGCATGTGGTGTGTCGGGTGCAGCTCTGGGCTTCTTAGCATAAGAAACACTGGAGCAAGTTTGGTGTAGGATGATCAAGGAATTAGAGCATCTGTCGTATGAAGAAGCCTGGGAGAGCTGGGACTGTTCAACCTCAAGAAGAGGCAAGGCAAGAAAACTTTATTCAATGGGCTTGGACTAGACAATCTCCAGAGGCCCCTTTCAACCTTAATGATTCTATGATTCTGTGAAGAACCTCAATATAAATACCCATGTTGCCAAGTAATAATAGTGAAAGAAGACTAAAATGTAGCAGAGAAAATCTAGACAACCATTTGAAGTAGCACTGTAAATAAAGAAAATCCAAAACCTCTCTTTATTGCGTCCCACATTTAACATTAAATTTAACCATAACTGATATTTGTGAGAGGAAAATACTGATTTTTGTTTTACATTAAATACTTTGTTCACTGACAACCATGAAGTTATTTTTATGAGTGTTGATAAAATAGGAGCCTTCCAACTTGCATTTAAGCTAGGAAAGCATTAGTGTTAAGACACAGTGGAATTCGTGAAGTCATTCATCATTTTTGTTGATGATTATTTCAGAATCACACATAGATTTCATGACTCTAGTATTAGAATCCCTCTCCAGGAGAAACCTGCAGCAAACATTTATCTGCTCTCATCTACAAGGACTTTGATTTCTGGCAGAGAAGCAGTCTTGTTCCATGGCCTTTATTAAAGTTTAAAAGAAGTGTTGACTTTTTCCTGTATTTCATGCTGAGGAGGGAAGAAACAAACTTCTCTTTGAGCTGACCTTTAGGAGATGTTGTGGCGCCTCAAGGCTTGTCATTAAACATATCAGTGAGCACTAGTGTTTATGACAGAATATTAAAAAAGGATCTAGAATATGGGAGCCCCTTTTTACTTTTCTGCTGTACCCTGCTGTCCTAAAAATACATGTATGTTATCCAGGGTCACTTAGTATTTTGCATGTCTGCATGTATTTTATGCATAAGGAAGAATCATATGAATTATTTGTAGATATCTATGTATGGTCTAAAAAACAAGAGCATCTCATCAGGACCAGTGTCAAGCAGGAGCATGTGCCTGTAGTTTCAGTACTGTTTTATGGTCCTCTTAGATCAGTAAAACTTCAGAACCTAGTTTCTTTTTTGCCCCTCTATGTATTATGGTCAGCAGCACGGGATAAAAAAGGATAAAAAAGAAAACTTCTGTCTGCCAAACATCTGCTGCCTTCATAAGATCACATCTTCTGATATTTTCTTAACTATTTTTTTTTTTTTGATGTATTTAAGGCCTGAAAGCAGTGACCCTGTTGCTAAGCAACTGAGATGCTTAGGCCTCAGCCCTGGTGGTTGAGATGAAAAAAGGTCAATTAATGTGGCAGGCCTGTCCTTATCAATATGCTACTGTGGCACCAACTTTTATTTCTTTACAGTAATATATCATAATAAGTTTTGTAGGTCTTTATACTGTGGTTCTCCTTTTGAATAAAAGCATAACTAAGACTTGAGGGTATGTCTGATATAACAGAAAATGTAACCATAAAAAAAAAGAAACCCAGAATAGAAATCATCTGACTGCTGACTATCCTGCTGTGCTGCCTGAGGCAGTTACACATTTCCATTGAGTTATTTTATGATCAGGCCAGTATGTTATTGAAATATTATCTCTTTAGCCTTTCTCATTCTGATAAGAAATGACAGGCTCTCAGAACAGTAATACACATGGAGAACAAAATATGGAGCTGTGGAGAAAATTCAGTTGGGGTAAGGAACAGGAGCTCAAGCATATTCCTATTAAAACTTCCTCACCACTCTTGTGTTGGATTTTAAATAACTGTCCTTTTTTATTCCAAAGTGAGCATCAGAAACCTTTACTACTAGTGTTACTACTACTATTACTACTAAAAGATTTTGTAAAAAAATTTAGCTGTATGAACTACATGCTACATGGAAAGTCTCCCTCATTTGGCAACAGTTATTTTAAAAGCCAGTCAACTGCCCATCACTGGATTTTTAAAATATTTAGAGATGCAACCTAGAATTCATAGGCTGTTCCTACTGTCCCCATCTGCCTGCTGATCAGGCTCCTGACTAAAAATTGCCCCTTCAGGAAATGACCAAAGGTAAAGACCTGTGCAGGCTTCTAAGGAGGAGGTTGCTGGCACTGGTTTTGGTCATTTCGCGATCAATGAGTGACAAAGCCAACCAGCTCCTTCTCTTACAGGGTGCACAGCATTTGAGCTAGAGTCAGCTGGGGTTTCTTCCTTTCCCACATACTCAGGGTGAGGTTGAAGAAGCACTCTGGCTGTGCCTGGAACTGGTGGTTTCTTATTTGACAGCACTCCCTGCATGATGATGGCACTGCTAGCAGGGTAAAGCGTGTGATGTTATGCTGCCTTGCTTTAGCTGGTACTGGGATGATCTGTGCTCAGATGAAATGCCATAATGAGAAACGAATTTTACATGCTGATTTGAAAACATAGAATGTTTTGCCTGCATCAGTGATCATTCTTCTTTTGCAAGAGCCATTAGGTTCAAGAGAAAGTTTAGTGTTCCTTATTTTTTATGATCTTATCTACCCAGACATTTCACTATGAAGAATGGTGTTCAGCGCAGATGTTGATGGACCGGGACTGCCATTTCTTAGCTGCTCTTTGCCCTTTCTGCAAGCTTATCCTGTTACCCATGGCAGGAAAAAGAGGTCTGAGTAAGGTCCAAGTGTTTAATTCTGTATTAATTGCAGTAGTAAACAAGGATTGCATCTGGTTACTGATGGTAGTTTCCACTAGTGGTCCTTATGGGTGAGATAGGGGGAGAGGCTTGGTAAGGTTCTAACACCTGCTAAAATCACTTCAAACAGCCCTATTCTGCACAAAATGGTAGTTAAGGGCCAACAAATGCGCACCACTTCTAAAGCTATAGCTACTCCAGAGAAACACACTCTAGAAAGACCATTTTGTTGCTGTCAGATGAAAGAAATCCAACCTGCAGCCTTTTGCGTCTTATTCTGCAGTCACTTCATGATTTCAGAGACATAAACAACACCTTGTTAATTACTGTTTATAGATAAGTATAAAATTAAAGGTCTCACTCCCTGTTTTGAAAGCATGACTATCCCTCTTCTTCCCTATTCTTCCTACCGAATTTAAATAATTTGCTTTAATGAAATTTCTCCTGACTTTATATGAACATGAGACTAGATTCAAGGCCTATGGTAGTCACCCTGCTTCAGGGAGTGGGATTTTGTTTTCCCTCTGCTTTATATGTCAGGTACCTAATGGCATAAACTGACCTCCAACTAATATGGAGTGAGGACTGTAAGCTGTTCAGCCCAGTTCGCCTGCAGTTATAATGCTCTTGTGTGTTTTACTTCCTTGGTTTATAGCATTAATGGAGAAGCAGATGTTGCCTTCCTTCTTGTGAGTGCTATATACAGTGAATCATCTCAGCCTCTCTGTAAAATTTTAACTTAATGGAGTCCTGGCATTTGTGATGAGCTGAGGAACTTAATTTTATAGAACAACCTATTGAACAAGCTGTTCTTGGACATTCCCATATCAACTAAATGTTAAAAGTATTAAAATTCACATTAGCACAAGAGGAAATTTTGCATGGGTAATCCTTTAATACAGTGTTTTATGGCTCTATTAGCTGCACAGCAGCTGGTGACATGATGAATTTAATCCATTAAAAAATTCAGTAAGAGGTTTAAAAGTCAGCTTTTTAAAACATAATCTTGCTGCAAAGAAAGAGAACTTCTCCTCAGGGCCAGAGACATGGTGAGTTCACTGTGTGGCAGGTATACAAAATACACCTGCATGACAAGCTTCCATCTGCTTACGGTTTCACACCTAGCAGAGATCTTATGGTGATGTGAAAGAGCTCGGGAGAAAAGGGGCATTCTTAAGAAGTGTGCTCAAATAATGCATCTGTCCAGCTTTCTCTACACCTCTATTTTTTTCTGTTATAGGATTTAACACTGTAGAGTTAAATGTCACCTTTCTGCTTCTTGTATATGTTTTCCATATACAAAGAGCATAGCACAGGAACTATTTACTTCTCTCTTGAAGATTTAATACCTGCCAAAGTCTGGTAGAACTAAAAAATTCCTGTGTTTGCTACATGAAGAAGAATTAAAGATTTCTGTAAAGCCCTTTCTTTTTCCTGTTTGCAGTACAAAGATAGACATCATATTTATGTGCCATGTATGTTTTATAAAAGTTTAGGATTACACAGTCTTGCTAAATTGTTATTTTACCAGGATATTTAATATCCTATTGAGCCAGCTCCTACAGGCGCATAGATATGGTAAAATCTGAGCTTCCATTCAAAGGTTTTCTTTAAAGTTTCTTTGTCAATAGAAACAACCCCCTGAAAACATGTCTTAAATTCCTACCAGCTTGTAACCTAAAATGTTAATAAAATGTACCTAAAAATTTGTTGTTGCTTTTATTATTATTTTAAGCTGAATGAGTTTTAAGACATTTTAATTATTTTAGGAGCTCTCTTCCAACACTGTTATCTGTGTTTTTATCATATGTCCTTGCTCCTTGCCAGTTCTTTGGAATCAGACTTTTATGAAATTAGACTGCTTAAAACTAGTTTACCTTGACTGTGTAGTTATTGCAATCATTATTTCCCCATACAAATATTCAACTCAAGTACCTGCTATTTTGCTTTAGCTATGTTTGTACTCAAAATAAATTTGTGTCTAGGAACATCCAGAGGTGAAATATTACTTCTAAGTAATACACACTAACTAAAGGTTAAGGAGATTCATCCATAGAAAGTAATTACAGTATTCAACTTCTTTCTACTTTGCTTCTGGGGAAACTTTCATCCTATACTTTTTGATCACTTGGAGATTGTAATTCACCAAATAAAACTCATGTAGATACTTTGCAACCACTGCACACATACTATGACAACATCTTTCCATCTCAGCTCTACACTTGTTTTTGGTGTATTTTAATGCCTATGCCTGACATTATTTTTCCACTGCTGTTGGCTGTCTTTTACTGAATAACTGTGAAAACCTGATAAAACATCTATTAATAAGCGCCCATATCACCTTTCTGAAGTAAGGATTGTTATTACATTCAACATACATAAATAACAGGGAAGAGCTTATCAAATGTAAATGTTTTTACATGTTCATGTTCTTATAACTGAGACACACAATTTAAAGAGTTTACTGTATAGCAAAAAAGTATGTGCCTATAGGCAATTTTGGAAAACTTGCATTCTACTTGTTATAATAAAATATTACAACTTTTATTTTGCTATTAGAAACTGATATGGAGAGCGCATTTTAAAGACTTCTTATATCTCTTCTTTGCTAATGTAATTTAACTTTCTTTTACGTTTAGGTTGTACATTCTTTTGCATTTTTCATTTGAACCATGTTCTAATTCACTGTGACAGCTTTCTTTGGCAAGTTATGTTTTTCAGGAGAAAACAGTAAGAATATTGTGGTATAAGCTACTGCTACAATTTTAGATATCTCTTGTTTACCATGTAGCCAACTATTGAAAAACCTTCCCAACTGTAAGAATACAGGTTATTCCTATAAAATTTATGTAAAAACAAAACAGTGGATTTGATTTGGTAAAAGTCACTGAATCATTTCTGGACTGCATTAAAAGGCGAGACAAACCTAACTATTCTCACTGTTTGTGCTAGCAATTTCTCAAGTAGACCAGAAACAAAAAAGAAAAAAATTACTAAATTTGTAAGTAAAATCCCCGAAAATAAAAGACAATTTTATTATTATGTGTTCCAATGTAGTCTGCTTTTATACAGGAAGACACCTCAGCAATAGGATGTCTTCTTTGGTCTAATTATTTACACTAATGATTGTAGAAATAAAATCTGCATTCAAAAAACCTCAAAATTTACCAAAATAAGTTTATTTTTGTAAAACCTGGTTAGATTAAATAAGAGCAACTTAGTGTTTTCAAAACCAATGTTTATTGTAAGTATGGGCTTTTATGATGTCATTTTGAAATGGCTATGTTTCTGTCTTAATTTTATCACTTCAGATAAGTAGTTAAGCATAGGAAGCCATCATATGCAATCTGAACAGTATCTGTCCACTGTCCCAGCTCTTACTGAGGCAACTTACTCTTCACTGTAAGTGCCCAAACATCTACAGAAGAAAGTAACAATGCCAGGAATGCTTGCTTTTTTTTTTTTTCAGCCTTCAAGACAACTTGCTTAACAACAGTTATTTTTGGCAAATTAACTCTTTTGGTTGTTTTCACCACATCCAACTTTCAAGACCACTGAGGAGCTACTAGGTGTGCAGTCAGAGGCTCCCTGCCTTTTTGAAGGACAGACTGACAAGAACATATTTCTATAATCTCTGCTTCGTGCTGTTTCACTTCTAGATGAGAGGAGAGGCATGAGAGGAGAGGCAGTGATCAATGCCTTTTTGTCAATGCGAAGAACCACAAAACATCAGTGACAAAAAGAATCTTTTAAGTTGTCAAGGAAGTCCACAAAGGTATTGCAGGAAAAATAAGGACCACCCTGGAAATGGCTCAAAAAAGAGAATGTGGAATCTCCCACCTGTTAAGGGGCAAACAAAGAAAGCAGTGAAAAAAATGAGAGCTGACATGTGTGTCATATGTGAAGAAGACAGAGTGGATAACAAGAACTGACATGTAGGACTACGCCTTTGTCAAACTGCCAGAAGTTCCAGATCTGAGGACACCATGCTGAAGGCAGATGAGGTTGGGAAAGATGAATGAACAATACCATTTTTCAAAAGTCAAGTCTATGCAATGGCATCGATGAAACAGTGCCACAACTAACACACAATCTAGGTAGAGAAAGAAAACTTTCCTTCCTGCCTGCAATACAAAACTTGAAGGGAAATCTAATAATTAGCCTATTACAGGATAGTCAATCATTTAACTACTGAAAATCAGGGGAGACATATTCTAATCTCATTTCACTTGAGAAATCCTGTTGCCTTTATTGGCAGAATTTGTGCCACTGATGGGAAATCTCTCATTCTGACTTCAAGAGCACTTGTTCTCTTGCGGCCTGATTCATTAAGTTAATGGGACACTTTTCCTTGAGTCCTCTGAGAATAAGATCTGTGCACTGATAAATCTCAATAGTTTCAGAAGTTCATCGAATCAAAGGTGATCTGAATGTCTTCCATGCAATTACTACACCAAAGACAATCAGTGTCATAAACTTCTAGACACCACTTTTTCAGCTGGACCCATCAAGCCAGGAAAAATAGTTCCTTGAAGTTTACTGTACATCTGTATCTTTGGCTATAGGTCCTGCTAGCCCAGAAAGAAAAAGGGCAGGCTGGGGGAAAAGAAAGACAGTATCTTTTATGACAGCATAAATGTGTTTGAGCTTAGAAAGACTTAGGTTTTGATGTAGTTTTGTCACTACAGTCATTCCTGGATTTTGAACCCCAAAGTGGAAAATCCCTTTCTGTGAAAATTCAATGTTTTCCCATTTTCCATGATTCTTCCTCCCAGATATTGGTCTGGTGCTTCTTTGTCACTCTTTCTTCACACTTTTCACCTTTCTACCCTTCACAGCCCCTTGTTTTTCCTAGACCACTAATAGAAGTAACAGTTTCTTCCATTGTCTGGGTTGCTGTCTCTTCTGTACACTTACAGTACCCACGACCCAGATTTAGACAGCTATGCATATATGAGGCACCCTCTCTTGACTGGAAAAAGGTCAAAGTGATCTTTGCTTGAGATACACAATAATTCATTGTCCTTATATTCCAAACTATAACCAAGCCACTACATTTTGCTATCTATTTTATGATGTTTAATGTACGCATGTGATATTCAGGAAAGGTCTTGCAATAAAAGCAGTAATCTCCATTTTACCAATGGAATTTAAATCAGGAAACCCCACCTGCTTTATACTTTCCTAACACTGGAGATTTGGCTATATTATTTACATGGCAGTGTAGGGGAAAATAGGCTAGTGGAAACACATATAAGCAGTCACACTACAGGAAATCAATTCAGACTTCATGATTTTTTGTCATGCTGTCTCAGATTGCTTCTCTTCATCTGCAGCACTGGGCAGCTTAGTTTTTCTTGAGAAGCACTGGAATGTAGATATTGTGCCCTGGAAACTAGGTATTGCACAAAAAATATGAGAGGGTACTTCCTTGTCAGATTTGGCTGTTCTGATTATAAAATGTTGATGTGGCAAAGAAAGTCATACAGAAGGCAATATAAGAAAGCCATCATGCAGCGTTGGTTTCCTTCCTCTCTGACTGCTAATCTTTTACATTTCAGTGCAACTTATGGAGATGAGAGGTGGAAGAACTCAGCTAGTTCTCAATTACAATAGGTAGCCTTACTGGGGTCATGTGCTTGGTCTTAATAATTGTCAATGTGTTAACAAGGCCTGCATTTAAAGGAAAAGGGAACAAAAAGAGCAAAAACCAAAATTTATCTGCCTATACTAGCCATTCTTACTACAGACCAACTGAAGCAAATGTTTCTAATTCCATCAAGGGCATTTCTTCCGTTTAATGAGCACATAGGAAAGAGAGACATTGTTCAAGTACAAGGGTTCAGTTTGCAGCAAGCCACAAATCACATTTCATTTATCAGGCCTACAGATGACAGGATATCATCAAATCCCTGGAGAGTCATATTCATTAAAAAGAAATCTTAAGTAATTACAACAATTAATTGACTTGAAACAGTTTCGGGTGGAAAAGGTTTACATAATTCATTCGCCAGACAAAACAAGCCTTATGAAGTCAGGGCAACATATTATTTAGGAACATCCTCCCCTTCCTGCCTTTTTGAAAAGCACAGAAAAACACCAAATACCTGTAGACAATTGATACGGGCAAACAAACAAACAAGCAAATACATCCCAACTTTTATAACTGCACAAAAGGAATAATGCTTCACTGACATGCCCATATAATTATTTAAAAACCTGAGAATGGAACATTCTCCCATTTTTCCTTGTGTTTATTCTAAACAGGCAAAGGATTTCTAAGAATTAATTATGTAATAGCAAATTAGGGGGGGGAAAGGCAAACTAAATCTCTTCACCTAGCCTCCATACAATGCAAACATCATGTATGTCTAATTGTAAATTTAGCCTGAAGTTTCCTCCAGATTATGAAGTGAGCAGACATATTTTGCTACTGTTGACTGATCCTGAATTTATAGATATCGTAATGCCATTCTTCCCTCCATACCAGCAGTGTATAGAAAGATTCCTCAGATGACCATCCAATATTTTGTTGTGTTCACTAATCTGGATTTTTCTCTGTTTTACTTCTTGCTAATTTTACAAATTGAAGCAAAAGGTTTTTCTGTTCTATGTGTGTTTGGTCTCTAATACAGTGTGATTTTAGTCCATGAGTAGGAATTCTTGGTATTAACAGAAAACAGACACATCACTGAGATTTCCACAGTGATTCTAGTTTCTTGAGTTGATAAAGTTCTTAAGTTCTCAGATTGTTTTTTAATATGTTATTTTCTCCATTGGAGACCTCAGTTGGAATTCCGCTTCTCTGCACATACATATCAATATCTTTGGGGAAATGAAGGAAAAGAATAGTCATGCTTCACAGAATGTCAGAAAAAAGCCACTAAAATGTAAGTGCCAGAAATGCTCTGGGATGCTTATGCAAGCATTTAAATTCAATGTGTAGGTATGCAAGCATTTAAATTCAATGTGTTGTGATACTTAAAAAACTAGTTTCCTACATCATTAACTAAGACAAATCAGCAACACTACCTAAAAATTAGGAAATGTTCGATTCTAGTGATTAATGATACACAGTGTCAGTGCACATGCTGACAACAATTGCTGCTCAGAATTGACAAGGAACAATTCCTTTTTTTTTTTTTTTTAACGTGACTGTTGAAGACCATCTCAGTTCATAAGTTTCAGGCCTCTACTATTTGCCTGCTATGTTCTGTCACTAA
>JASSUY010023018.1:0-27852 GCA_032466535.1 Forpus xanthops
GGGAGAACCAGCAAGGCAAGAGAAGAAGGTGAAAAGTTTAACCCTAAAAGTCTGTGAGGTTACTGAGGAAGACTCTTTACTTCATCCTAAAACCCCTGCCCGAGACCACCAGGAGGCAGTGCGCATGTGGGAGGGACTTGTGAAACAATATAAACCGAGAGCATGTGTTAAGAGGGGTGCGTGTTGGTGGAGAGGGGACTCCCCGCACCCAGTGCTGTTTGCTTATCTCTATTCAATAAAATTAAAAAAAAAAATGCAAAGTGAGTCATTTATCACAGGAGGGGAAATTTAAAGGAGGTGGCACTGCTTGGGGACTGGTGTTAAACAGTCTGTTTGCTTAGAGTTGGTGTTAAACAATTGTTTTCATTTGCATCACTTGCATTCCTTGGGTTTTATTTACCTATCTGTTTTTTTTTGGGGGGGGAGGGGGGAGTTCTCACATTTTTATTAATTACTATTTTTAAAAAAATTATTAATTGTTAAGCTGTCTTTACCTCAACTCGTTTCATTCTCACTTTTACACTTCCAATTCTTTTCCCATCCCACTGAGGAGGAGAAGCAAATGAACAGCTGTGTAGAGTTTAGCTGCTGGCTGGGGTTAAGCCACACCACCATGGGTTCAGCCTCTGCTCAATTCCTATGTGTTGACAGGTTGCTGTTCATGCAGATGAGACTCCTATGTTTTGAGACCTCGATACAAACTCATTCTCTCTAGCACAGATTTCTTTGTAGCACAGGTGTAGTCTGCCCTATTGCTCTTGGCCTTTGACTCCTACTTTAATGCTGAAGATGCCCTCATCATCCAAATTCACAACTAATTTCACTCTGCGTAAATGTGAGATTTGTGACCTTGTTATATGGGGAAACAAAGCAGAAACTGTGTGCACAGTTGGCTCCCTAAAATTTTTATTTACTTAGTACTTTACATATCACTGGATTATTTTTTTTTACTATGTGATTGCAGAGTCTGCAGTAGCAAAAGTTCGTGAAACCAAAGGGGTGAGGAACCTGCTGGCAGTGAAGAGGTGGTGTTGATCAGACGGAGTATCCATACCTGGGGATAATGCCTGGAGCATTCCCCAAGTTTATGAAATCTATAAATAGATTATCCTTTTTCACTTGAAACACTTCTTGAGGCCATTTCCCCTTGTCTTGTCACTTGTCAACTGAAGAAGAGGCCAACACCCACTTTGCTACAACCTCCTTTCAGGTAGTTGTAAAGAGTGGTAAATCTCCTGAGCCTCCTTTTCTCCAGGTGAAACAATGCCATTTCCCTCATCTGCTCCTCATAAGATTTGTGCTGCAGACCCTTCACCAGCTTTGTTGCCCTTCTGGAGACACTTCAGTATCTTTTGCTGTTGCTATGCATTAGCAAGTACTGTGCAAGAGTATCTTCCAGATGCAGATGAACACTTTCCAAGTTAACTCTCAAACAGCCCCACCCCAGCCCACTGTAATCTTAACTTCCAAAGCCATCCCAAGCCTAATGAGGATGAGAATGTGAGGTGGTCACCCAGCTGCTTACCAGAATTAATCCTATTACAAGTGAGGAACTTCTAAATAGATCACAGATACTGATAATCCAGCATGAGCTGCAATACATTCAATGAACTTTCGTATCTTTTTCTTCTACATTAACCGCACACAGAACCACATTTTTAAGCTGAGGTTATTTCCACAACTAGAAAACTAAAACATTTAATATCACTGAGGGGGAAGATCCTTTTTGGAAATGCTCAGGTTCTGAGTTCATGTTTATGAAAATGTCATCCTATTAAATACAAAAAGCATGAACAAAACCAATGAAAAATTCAGGTTTTGGAAGGAAGACATAGTTTTTCACAATCTTCCTTTTCAATAACAGAAGGTAACTTTCTATCCCAAATGCCAAGTCTTCTGTTTGGAAATGGAACACAGAAAACAATGGCCTGAACTGGAAAGTCTCGCTTATTTTAACGACTTAGAATGTTCTAATTTTGTATTCTTTATGAGTACTGTTAGGGTATTCTGAGGTCACTGTCATCAGAAATGCAAGACAGAGGAGCTATAAACTCACAGTATGTAAAGGTGCAAGAATGATTTTTTTTCAACAGCTACATAAAAAAATGAGAAGCATCAAAAAATGCCTGAATATGGTATTCTGCACTTTCAGAAGCTGCTCCAGAAGAATCAGCGACTTGGTTGTTTTGAAATGAAAAAGGGAATGTGCTATGTGCATTATTTATTCAGGAAAAATTTTCACACGCAGTTAACTATTATTATGAAATGGGAGTCCCAAATTAGTTTACCTAACAGCCAAGAGCGAGCTCCTTCCAACCAAACCAGGTGTCAAGATACAGCAAACGCAACCTCAGTTTTTCATAGAGTTATTTATGTATGTTTAATGCTAAAATCAACAGTCCTCCTTAGTTACAATTGACAGTGTAAAGAGACCTTAACACAAACATGAGTTAAACATCCACTTCAAGACTCCTTTCCATTGCCAGCAGCATGTTAGGAGGATTTCAGTATAAGAAAGACTGCAGTTTGTGACCAGTTTAGGCACATATCTATATCTTTTGGGGACTCAAGTATTTATATGTTCAGACTTCTTCAGTATCAGAACTGGATACAACAGACTTCATAAAGTAGTTGCAGACTACAGAAGCAGATCTGTGCTCTGCAAGGTTATTCAATTAATATTTTCAATCAGTGACAAACAAGTTACAAAGGCTTGTACAAACAACATACAATTTAATATAGAAACTTAATCATTTGGGTTAATTTATAAACTTACAGACCAAAGTCAAACTGGAATTGGAAACCAGAATTCTGCCTTTCAGAATTTTTTAATTGCATTTTATTTGCTACTGAAAGTAATGCACTCTGTTTCACTAAAAAACTGGCCTTTAACAATCTAGAACCATGGTTTCTAGATACTGCTGTGTAATTTGAATTTTGCTGTAATAATTCAACTTGATTATTTCTACCAATTGGAAAGAAAAATCAAAATACCTCCCTAAATGAACTGTACCATGGAATATGGATTTTAAATTGTGTGGAAGGAAAACACTTATTCTTCACCAGGCTGTTTTTTTCTTTTTCCAGGTAGGTTGTTGAACCTGTATTGTATTTTACAGTTATTCCACTTGAATGATGTGTGTTTCATCTTATATGTAGAATTGGGCAGGGAAAGATGCTTTGAAACATGAGAGAATTGGGCTGCTAGTTCACAGGCTCATCACATGATGAAGAATTCAACATGCATTAAGAGACTTTCCTAGCACATAACAATGATTTACATTATATGAATACCTGATATGCCAAGAAACTAGAAGGTCTGTCAACAATGCAGAAGGAGTTATATAAACTCAGACACATATTGAAAGAAATAATTTTACAGGTTGGGCTGGGTTTTTCTTTTCCACATCTTCATTCAATTTAAGACAACTGAACCTTTCTGCCATATTGCGGGCTGAGAACGTGGCAAAATTTGAATTTTAACAACACTGTCTCATCCTATATTTCCAATTTTTTTTTTTTTTTTTTTTTTTTTTTTTTTTTTTTCTATTAAGGTAAATGCCCACATACTAATCATGATTTCTAGAATTTGCATGATTTGTAATTACCATGTAGTCCAATATTACACATTTTTTGTATACTTTGACAACCTCCAGTCTGGCAACAATGCTGAATTCTGCTGCAATGCACTGAGTTTTTTCTCTTTCATAGTCTAGTGGCATAAGCACCGCACTTTCGGTTAGTGAGTTACCTCAAAAAGATAGATTAATTAATTAAAATGGTCAGGACACTCAGGCTTTCACCAAAGAGAAGTTTAAATGCAGGAAGTTTATTTAATAACATCTGTCAGACTGTGAGGACCTGTGAGGACAAAAGAGGATCTTGAAATAGGATATCAAAACTAGATTTTGGCAATATAGAAGATGTATCGTCCATGTAGTTCTGTCACAAGCTTTAAAAATACTCTTATTAAATATGTTTTTCCTTCCTTAAGACCAGATAATACATGAAGCCAGTAAGAGTCCAGGGGTCAGAATCTTCTTCAATTTTAGTTATTCTCTGTGGGCTTTTTTTTTTGGCTTTTCTTCATAAGATTCTCCATACTCATTCACTCTGCTCTTATCCACAGGATAAAGCCTGGCAGAAAAAAAAAATAGTAGTTACAATACTGTCTGATACCTGAAGGAATTAAGCAGTTCTGTGCCACTTAATTTTAAAGGTGAATTTCTTTCTCATCATAGTATCTATTCCCATTTGTGGCAAAACCCCCAACAGTATTAAAGATCAGCTACAGACACATCAGCTTCTTCATGTTAAGACTTCACCAGCTGTCTCATACCAGGGCCTCTTAAAAGATGTATGAGCTCCTCTAAATCTTGGCTGGTGTAATTCTCAAGCAGTCCAGAATATCTCTCAAACTTGAAACCAGCACCCAGTCACTGACTGAGAAGTTGTTGAGCTGCTAACTTCCAGAAAAATACCTTGGAAGGGGGCCTATTTTACTACACTTATGTGTGATCATAGAAACCCAAACCTGAAGTCCACATTTAGTATTAATGCTTAATTAGAGGGACAAATCCATACAGTCTAGTATAATGTGAATTTGGCTTAAAATTCTTGTTTGCTTCATGTACAAATACTTATTCTTGGGAACAAGAATGCATTTTCTGTAGCTACACTTATGAACAATATTTCAGTGGTGACTGCATGTAGCCTTCCTTCCTGTTTGATTTTAATTACTTAAAGAAGCTGAAACTCACCAGATACTTGACTTACAAGAGCATCTGATAACTCGTGTTTGGAAACTAGAGAAAAAGGAAAGCAGAGCCGGGCTTTTTCCTCATCAGAAAACATCCTTTGCTAGTGCCTTGCAGAGCAACTTAGGAAGCATGGCTCAGATCCTAGCCTATGTAGACACGTAGCCCCCTCAGCAAGGGTTAGAAGCCAAGAACTCCGAAATGGGCTTGTGAACAGAAGTTTAAGAATTGCTCTCCTTCACCTTGCTTCAGGTCTCAGGTTAATTTTCTTGGTAAGTTTCAAACACAAAACTATCTGCTGAAAGGGATGACTGCTGTTTTGGGAAGGGAGAAGGGGTAACTGACAAAAACTCTGTGAGTGCTGAGAGGAGTTTCTTCTTTACTCTCAGCATGCTCAAGGGTCCAGAATTACTGTCTGTTATGAGAAAGTACTTTTGCTCCCCTTTTGTACTGAGATCTCCTTTTCAGGATACCCTACTCATTATTCCCTTCACTAGGCATATACACATCATCCAGACCATACTATACATTACTATGATATAAAAATTTGTAAAGTCTATCCCAAACTATTTTACGGTTCTTTATAGCAATAAGACTGCAACAATCTACAGCACTGTAAAAAAATTGACAAGTATTAAAGAAAGGCATACCATCTTTGGTAAAGATAGACCAGGAACACCACATCATCTCTAAAGCACGCCAGCCTGTGAGATGTTGGCATAGTGATGATAAAAGCAAATATATCATCAATAAAGGTGTTGAATGCCTACAAATAAATAAAAAGTATACTTCAGTTGGCTGTGAAGAAAGGAAGTAATCTGTCATACAGAACTGCAGGAAACAGGCTTCCTAGAACTATATTTTCCAGTAGGAACACCAACTGCTTCCATATTTGTAACAATACCCAAGAGTTATGCTGAAAAACTAATTAATGCAAACTTTAAAGTGCCTTTTTAAAAATGAAGACCATACTGTCACACACTATCACAGTTAAAAGTAATAATCATTCATTCCTTATTTGAAACATAATTTTCTACACCACTCAACTAGGCCTACTATAGGTTCTGCTTCTGAAGCAATAATGAAGTATTTCCTCACTACTTTTTCCTGAGTGAGAAAGTTTAAATTCTCAGACATCTGCTGGGAAAGCAACGCAGGCAGGCTGCAAGCATGCAAAGGCAACAATATTTTGTCAGAGCAGGTAAAGAAACTAAACAGAAGGGCAGCTCCTCTTGATCTTGCTCTAGCCTAAAGGGAGGACTATAAATCAATTCTCGCAGTGCATAAGTTCTAGTACTCATATGGTGCAATAAACTGTTTCAGCTCACTAAAGACAGCAGGAAACAAATCGAGCAAAGAATATTCACTGTTAGATGAGCAAACTGATTCAGTATCATGGCTTCTCCTTTCAATATTAGCCAGTTATACATTCCCCCATACCATAAGAGGGAAAATTATGAATTCTTTAAGCACAGAAGGACTCACTCTTCAAAATGAACCAATGTTTATATGATGAAACAAAACATCAGTAGGAAATGGGGGTGTTGGGCAGGACAGAGTTCTGTTTAGTTACAACAGGAGAACTTTTTCCAGAAAGTCAAAACAAATCTATCAATCCAAAATGATAAAAGAACATGGGCAGCACTTCTCAAGCCTGTGCAAAGGTTTGTCATGGAATATTAACAACAAAAAGAAGCCTTGGCAAGTTGGAAAAGGCAGCCTTTCCAAGTCAACACCCAAGTGTGTGATCCTATAGCGATGAAAGAAAGATAAAGCTCCACCCTTCAGGCATGTAGGCAGTTCTCATTAATCACTGAAACTGAATGCATCAAGGTAGCCCATCTAATAGTATTTAACTAGCTAGTTTTCTGCTGAGATTACCTAATTGGAAATTAACTCTTTAGAAAAGTATGAAGAGTATAAACATAAAGGCTACAGAAAATGTTAAGTTAATCTCTGTTTTTGCCAAGGTCTTTCAAAACAGGAAAGAGCTCAAATTAAGGAAAAAAACACTCCCTAAACCAACAATTGAAGATAAGACCTCTGACTGCTCTTTTCACTCTTCAAAGTGTAGCACACAGGAAACAACTTTAGATGCCACCAGGAACAAGTAAATTACCCCTTCCAAAGCCCAGTAAATTAAACATAATTGAAGCATCATATGCTTCTCTCTGCATACACAGAAGCCTTTGTGGCTTGTTGATAGCCTCTGGCATCTTAACAGAAACTATAAGTGCTGTGTAAGAAAAGGCTATTCAGCAAGAGAATTCTACTGCTTTAAAGGTTACTTGCTTGGATACTTGCCCTCTGTATTCTCTTTAACTGTTGATGTCTCTGCTCAGTTAATTGATTTTTGTGGCTGAAGTGAAATTACTTTACCAGTATACCTCCTACTCCCCTCTATTAAGAAACATGCTGATTTTCCTATTACATGTCAGAAATATTACACAGGTTTTCTTTTTATTTTTTACTACATTTCTATACCAAACTCTATTTAGTTGCTATTCTGCTATCAGTTATAGTCTGTTTTATTAGATGCCCCTGATTCCTTAAAAGTATTAAGGCAGCAGAAATTTGGGCTATTGCTGTAAGCTCAAATGGAAAAGCTATGAAAGGCATTTCAAATTTTTAAGATTTTAGTTCTTTTGTCCCAGATCACCTGTTCAGAATTGGACATCGTATCTTGAGTGGCTTTTAACAGCTTCTTACGAAGTACTGATGTTCTGGAGAGTTGTAACACATCAGCACAAAGGAAAAATAAATGAAAGCATTCATGAATGGAAGCAGAAGAATAAAGGGGCACATGTTGATGACATCAAAGTCTTGATGATCCCAACACATCCAGACAGGTTTTCTCAAGACCCAATGACTAGGGAAGCAAAGGACATTATGGAAACCCTAATGGCTCAGAGAGGGGGAAAAGATGGAGTCAAAGCTTTTTAGGGGTACAAGAAGAAAACTAGCATGTAGTTGTTGATTGAGGAAGAACACAGGAGATACAAGAACTCAGCAGTGGGTAATCCTTGTCTTCCATATCAGTGTGAAGAATCCTGACTGGGATACTTGGGTACATCCATCTTGATGCTTGAATACTCTACAAACCACTTGGACAGACAGTGGGTGCTCATGGGTATGCAGGTATCAAAGGGTCAGTAAAGTGATTTTGTTTTGAAATAAACTTATCTTCACCTCCTCCAAGGTCCGGTGTTCAGCTCTGCTACAGCACTGCATTATTTCCTACAAGGGCAGTCTAGGCAGCAGGGACGTTCAGCCACCCCTCTTCTGCCATGTGACAACCCACCACACATTGGTCACTACACTGTCCAGCACCTCCTCATTACCATATATTAATATAATAATTTCTCTCCCTGTGAAATAATGCAATAAATTGAGACTGATTAATTTATAGGCAAGACGAACACTTGTACCATACAAGACAGTTGACAATATAAAAAAACAGTATTACTATCAAAACTGGGATACAAGTATTCTCCGTATGTGGAAGGTATTATGAAAAATGGAAATAAATATTTCTTTTTTTTAAAGAACAGTTTCGAACAAGTTTAATTCTTAAAGAAAAAAAAAACACTGTCAGCCTTAAGCTAAATATTACTAAGCTGTTTCTTGTAGAAAATTATTTCCAAAGTGAATGCACCAGTCCTTAAATTAGAGCTTTACTTACTTTGTATGTAAAAGCCTTCCATGGCAAGTGTGCAACGGATTTCATCTAGGAAAGAAAATATCAGTTTGTAATAAAGTCTGGAAGAAGAGACATGAAAAGTAGTGTCTGTCACTTTTCAACCTTACCTTGTAGTTTACAAACAGCTGGGGCAGCATAAACAGGAATCCAAAGGCATACACTCCTGAAGGTAAAATATAGAAAACTTACAGACAAATGCACAACAGAAGTACATCACACAACTATACTTTCACAATTAGAGATTTACACTCATTTTCCTAAAGAAAAAAGATATATCTAATCCTTTGTTCCCTTTGGACTGACCCCTGTGATAATTTTGGAACCTACAGTCAAGTTATTGCTCTATATTGCACTGATCCAGCTGACAGCTGTTAATTTTCTACTTCAGAGTCTTAGCCTCCAATTGAAGATATATGAACAGAAAAAAAACAACCAACCTCCAAAGACCCAAAAAAACCAACATAAGAAGGGACTTACCATTGACAAAGCTGTTAATCAACCAGGAGTACCAGCTACAAACAGAAGACAGTCTGGTTATTTTTTCACCTCATCCAAAAATACATACATGTAATACATCCTCCATGATGCATGCTGACTACTCAAGAATTGGGTATGTTGTAAATTATTTAATGCAAGAACTAAGTAACTTGCATATACCTTTGATCAAGAAAGGCTCCAGAGAAAGTAGTTTAAGTGAAGGATGCTTATCAGTCCACATAAGAAGTTTGGAGAGACTTATCAACTGCTTAAAACTGAATGTTTTCCAGAACATTTTAAGATTTCTGCACCCAAACTGACATCATGCACACAAACTGCACACTAAACACTGACAGACTTTTAAAGATAGCACTGTATTCTAAATACTAAAGAGATACTTAATATGGAGCTAAAATGACTTCTCAAATTTCAAAGAAGAAATACCCTTCACAGCAAACTACTATAGTAAACACTTAAAGTTATTACAAGGAATCTACATTTTTCCCTCTTAACATCAAATGTTGTTTAATGGATGTTCAATGGTGTGTAATCTTAGCCACATAGCAAATAGCAGTCAAATTCCATACTTCTGCTTGTGATTGTAAGAACAGCTAAGAATTGTGATGCTCAGGTTACATCATTTAAAATTAAACTTGCGCTGCTGTGTTAGTGACATGTTAATAACAACATTGCAGCTGTAGGTGCACTTTGTTCATCCACAAGCATCTAAAAAAAAATGCATCAGAAAATTCCTGCAAGATTAAAGGATAATCCACTGTGAAGATTTTTATTCAGTCACATTTTCTTACAGATCTAACAATGACAAGAATTCTATGATATGCACTGTTTTCACTCTCTTAAGCTAGAGCTCAGAGAACCCCTGGCATACAGTACTGAATAAACTCAAGAATATTTGAGAAAAGCAGAATTTAAGTGCTGCATATTTTTTGCCTCCTTCCTACGACAAGAACCTTTTTTAAAAAAACTGTTTTTCTAATAGCCCAGAATTGTCCCAGTTTCCAATACAAGTGCTACAGCTCATGTGTACAGCAACAGCAGTCCTTTCTGACGTTATTTTAAGCTACTCTTTGCTCTCCTTCCCTTCCGAGCCTAAAGACTATAAAAAGAACCCAAAAATATGCTTACATGGCGGTCACCATGCTTGTGTTTGCAGGTTTTTTTCTACAACCAAGTCTCATGGCTGCACACTTGCTTGCATGTCCTCAATACAAAATGAACTAGAGCACTCAAATTATTATTTTGAGTGAAAGTGGATGAGAGTTTCACCTTTTCATGAAATATTGAGTCTTCAGCTCTTGTGAAGTATCAATATGTTGCAGTAAGTACATGGCTCTAAAGGAATACGAAGTCCTCTCTTAGAAACACTTTTGCTTGCTTGCCACCCCAGCTACCATATTTAGGAACAGGGGAACCTCTCAGTTGGAGCAAACAATTCTGGGACAGGTTTTGCTTCTCTCTGTTATTGGACAGGTTCAACCACTGAACTCTTCTCATCTGTCTTGTCACCTTATAATTTCTCCGAACAGCAGTGGCAGCTTACTTCCTTCTTTTCTGACTGACAACTTATTCTGGTTACCGGCTCATAAATCAAACTAACGGATTTATAAGCTATCATCTCAAATTAACATGCAAAAAATTGGGAATGTTTCAAATGTATATAAGATCAGTTATAAATTTACAGTACCTTTTATATTTGACATTCATCAAAGAGTAACCTGCACCTCCAATACACAGTGGATACAGCAAATATGACAAGTATTTCATAGCCTAATAGACAAGGAAAAAAGTTATTTCTTAGTTAGTTCACATTTTATGTACTGCAGACTTTTCATGGCATTATCAGGAAGACAGACACTTCGTTTTTTTTCTCCTGAAAATCTCTTCCTGTTCCTAAATATCTGCTGTTATTTCCAGTATGCTTCCAGATACAGATATGGTGTTGAAAATCCCATGCTCAATTCAGATGAGCAAGCATCTTAGAGCAAAGCACTAAGAAGTAGCTCTCTACTTAACACCAATGTTTCCACCAATATTCAACTCCTTTCAGAATCAGGAAGCACATGAACATCCCTCCAGTCTAAATAACATGTACAGATACCAAGTTTCAAAGTTGTGAATGGGAACCCTTTAAGACATTTCTCTTCAGATAAGTCTCTTACAATTCTCCTTCCCAGAGAAATGTTTCAGTGAGCTTCAGATAACAAAAAAAACCTCTTTCACTGTTTCTTTTTGTAAGTTATCACAATGAATTTTCACTATCTGATCATCCACATGATGATAATCCACTTGACAACTATGACAACATGGAAAATACACTTATAGAAATAAAAAGAGTGAAAGGAGTCATTCAACAAGCTGCTCATACAGACTTTAGAGATCAGAAGTCACAGGATTCCTTCCTACCTGGGTATCATACTCCTCGGTTTTCTTCTCAGAGTCATTGTATGTGCCAAACTGCAGTACATGAAAAAGTATAATCAAGTCAGAACTGGAAGGAAAAGCACAGCTATGTCACTCCCTAAACAAGAGACTTAAACTGGAAACTAAACTGCTTGGTCATTAGGCTAGGTAACAGTTCAAAGTTTTTAAAAGCTTCTACCGAAAGTCATACAAATGTCAAGTGCAGCCTGCCAAATACAGCGTATGCAAAAGTTTAATATTTCCCCTTCACACAAAACATCCAGGAATTCTTTGCTTAGGAAAATGTTGTGAGAGCAGAGTTCACAAAAGAAAAGCAAATGCAAGTCACTAAGAAGCTGGCAGATACAGGAAGCCACTATTAAAAAACATAACCTTTTTCATGCATGAAGAGGTCAGTTACAGATTATTCTCCACACCTCCAGAAATTGTAACTGCTTTAACAAAGTTCCTTGAATACTGACAAAGGAACAACTAGAGCCATCAGCCACTCAAGATGCATAGACTTCAAAACTCTAGTACTTCCTGTGAAGTAAACACTGAAAGTTCAACAACTGAACATCATCTCCTGTGAACAACAGAAACTTTCAATGCAGAATTTGCTTTAAAAAGATTACACTCACATTAAAAAAAAAAAAGAGTTAATTTCAATCACTACTGCCAATGCATCTCCTGCAAAGACTCAGGACTTAATTCCTGGCCAGAAGATTTATCAAAGACAGCCCTGTCCCCAGAATATGTCACCACATCTACCATGTTTCACGATGGAGAAGTTACACCTGCAGCTTCGTCAAAATTTGGTGTCTTACGTCAAATCCCAATGTCAGTTAAGAATGCTTTTCCAACACAGTGACAGGAGAACAGTCCCACCCCCCTGTTAACATCTAGAGGGACTGGCAGAACAGTTCTGAAGTTTCTCACACCTTAAATACATACATACAGCTTTTCCTTTTACAGAACTCAAAGAAATTTGTGAATTTAAAAATGCTTATCTGGCTTTTGGATTAAGCTATCTGTAAAGACAAGTTGTATATAGGAAATTTATATAGAGGTTTTTTTCATCTTCATTTTGCTAAAAAGCCAAGTTGCACAGTAATCTGGAAAAAGATGGACAACTCAAGAGTGTAATCATGAACAGGCCAATGCCTACTATACCTGAATTCTGGGCCTCAAGCCTTGCCACTTGATTGTCATTTTCAAAGCCTTCTTCACTTTCCAGAGCTGTGATTAGCAAAAACAAAATGTGCACAGAAAAGATCATCCAAAGGAATGCCTTATGCAGGATTTAAATAATCAGAATCAAGACCCCAGAAAATATACTTTAAGCATCCACTGCATTAAAGCAGCAATAGCCTGACTGCAGCGCACTGCCTGTGTCTCTTCAAACTAAATGCTGTGTCACCAGATAAATACAACACTGGGAGCCTGCACTATTAAGACTCAGATGATACACTTCAAGTACAATAATGCAGTCCTTCCAGGATACCCATATCACAGTGCTTCGGTGGGGATTGCAGCTCTCAGCATCAGCATGCATCCCAGGTCAGGCTTTTAGAGAATTCTCCAGTAGCCACCTGCCAAGCACGTTTTCATATACCTCCGAGGTCAGCTGGGGTTTGTATAAAGGTGCCTCAGAACTCTCAACAGTGATTCAGTGGATACCTACAGAGTCATTACATTTCAGTAGTGGGCTGCAAACAGAAGTCAGTGACTCCACTGATTTGTTTGGCTACGTACTGTACAGCTGTAACAGCTTCACCGTAGGTGAAGTTCTCCTGAAAATTTACTCATCTACCCACCCACATAGGTACTCATGTACTCATCTATACAGATTCAACAATTTAGACAATGCAGTAGGCTCACCAGGAGAGCTACGCTCCATGAAGCTTTTTGTGGACAGGTTTGTTTAACTTTAGATATTCCAATATTCTCTTCCAATCCATCATATATTCCAAATAAAAAAGGGAATATGGTAAAGATGATCCTTTACTGTCATCTTTGACGCAAGTGAAAAAAATTGCTTATTACAGAAGCAATGTCACTATTAGTACTACATAAAAAACAAGAGTTAAGAACAAGTTGTGAAAAAGCTTTTCCCAACAGACAAATTCCTTTCAGATTATGGTCTGTATATTTATTCTCAACTTCAGACAACCATGTTATCTCACCATCACTCTAGAGGACAGAATGTTACTTTAACAGAACTAACACAACATTTCCCTTTAGTTTAAGTGTCCTATACAGTGTTCCTATATAATCCTATCAACCCAGTTACCCCATCCTGCAGTCCAAAAGCAACAGTAATAGGAACCACAAATCTCAGAGAGATTTAACAGATCTTTGGGCAACTTGAAGAACAATCTCAGACAAGCATAACCACCAAATGAGATTTGAATCTCATCAGACTTAAAAATCTCAACCTACTGAAA
Organism: Forpus xanthops; assembly: GCA_032466535.1. Taxonomy (NCBI): domain Eukaryota; kingdom Metazoa; phylum Chordata; class Aves; order Psittaciformes; family Psittacidae; genus Forpus; species Forpus xanthops. The sequence goes on from JASSUY010023018.1 coordinate 13,803, forward strand.
AATGCTACAATTAATGAAATTGTACACTGCTGTTCATAGTTTTCACAAGAGCTTAATCTCTCTTATACAATAAACTGAAACTTAAAGACTGCTTTGTGACTTTGCATTCAATAATTTACTCACTAACTAAAAATTCTGAGCAGTTTTGTTTTCACAGGGATTATCCACAACTATAACAGATGTATACTCAAAAATTCCATGTGAGAGCCCTGAACTTATTTTTAAATCCTGAGAAGTACGTAGATCTGCAAGCAATCTTAGGTAGAGAGATCTCCCCTTCCTGCTACACCTATCTCCTTCTTACTACTGCTGACTTGGTGCTTTACTACACATAAACCTGGCTTCTAAGGAGTACCTGTAGCCCCTGACTGAACACGTTCTTTTGGAATAATGAACACTGCCAGCAGTCTCCTCATTTTCCTCCTTCCCCAAGCACCTCAGTCACAGCCAGGGAGAACGCTGCAGACGTTCAGCACTGCCTGATGGCACACAGCCTGCTCCTTGACATGTTTCCATGAAGGCTTCTGGACATAGTTACACATGCCTGGTCTAGATGCCTATCAGATAATGCAATAGGAAGGAAACCCAGCATAGCTTTATGTTTGGTTTCCATGGTACCAGTTGGATCATCCCAGAGAAAAATTATACTTCCAGTTTAGTTATAAAGTGATACAATCTCCTCTACCACTGAAAGGCAGTTAAATGATGCCCATGGCAGGGGGGTTGGAACTAGATGATCTCAAGGTCCTTTCCAACCAGTGTTTTTCCAGTAGCTAGTTTAGCATTCTTATGGAAGTTGCTGCAAATAATAGCATTTGGTTCTAGAGCTTTAAGAACTCACCTCAATCACTGCACCAATGCCTGCTGGGATCAGTACCAATAAACTTGTTTGTTCATCCAACAGGAAGAGAAATATTACCACAGTACTAAAGCATCGCCAAAGCACTAGAGAGAAATAATGAAAATCAAAGGCTTATTTAAATGAACAGCTGAGATAACAGAATTTTGTTGGCCTGTTTACTACAATTCCACCTTGCACAATTCGAGCATAAACTTCTATATATATCTTGATATATCAAGTAGTCCTAGAAACAGCCAGTGATCTACATACCTCCAGCCAAATAAGGAAGTAAGGTATTTTTCAAAATCTTTTCTCACAAAAGATGAAAGGAAATGGGAAAATTTAAGGAAAATTCCTGTACTGCAGCAATTCAGCAATATATCAGTACTATTATGAACTATGTTTATGAATCTTGTCTCAAGCTGAAAGGCTGTGAGGTAGTGTAATGGCAGCTTTTGAAACTCATGCAACTAACTTAATGCTTGTAAATGCTAAGAAGTGTAATTTTCATGTTTTGCAAAACCTTGCATGCTTTCAAGTGTCTATCAACTAATTCTTAGATTCAAATATTCATCTCCTAGAGAAAGGACAGAAAGACATTAAAGCTACAAGACACTGAGACATCAACAATTACACTGTACCATTCCAGAGCAATAACCTGTGACCCTTCTCCATCAGGGCAAGAAGGAGATACAGGCAGAAAAGTGACAAAGGATTGTTAAAGAGAGGAAGGAGTCATCAAATACCGGAGACCAAAAATTCATCCTTAATAGTAAGGTTAAAGAAAACTCTTTGTCACTCAGTCTCCAATTTTACTTTCCTCACTTCTCAGTTTGAATTTTTACTAACTTTTTGGCATACATATGCCAAGAGAAGTACAAATGCCTTTCAAAAACAAATGCACTGTGATAAAGCTGATAAGCAGATTCTCCACATGAGAAAACCAGGCTGCTGTTCATGGTAATTTAGAGTGCCAAATTTTTTTCCTGGTATTGATATTCCTCACATGTTTCAATCTGTTTGTAAATCTGATAGAATTAGGGATAGATTCAGAGGTAAAAGACTCCTGGTTTGTAATCAGAATGGAAAAATCTATTAAAAAACAAGCAGCATCGGTGCAATAAACAAGGCTGGGAAGTGGCATATTAAACCTCCAGTGTCCGGGGCCAGCTACTACCTTCACCTGTCTCTAAGAAGGCTTGGCAGGATATGAGACCACTATGTTTCTCTCACTTTTCTTACATACAAGTCAACTCAACCCTTCCATGCTCTTCTGCCTGAGAACCTTGTACTACTCCTATTTACATAAATGCCCAAATCAAACAACAGTGTTACACTACAGCATTTTCCGTCACCCAAATATTTTGGAATCTGTAGTTGTCTACACACTTGCAGGACAGCATTACCCATGACAGCACATTCTCTCCACCCGGAGGACTTTCTCTGGTCCTCATTCTTTTCTCAAAGTATTTTTCTATTCATTCAGCAAGGGAAATATGGCACTTGACCTAATATTAAACCAATTCTCAGCTGCAAGACAGTCAAACTTGGAAGTGACACAAGTGCCTAAGACTGATACTTGAGCACAATGCTAACAGTGTTAGAACCAGCCTGTTTTCATACACAAAAACATATTTGAGTTTACCATCGGCGAATCTACAGAGAGTCAATTTATTGCAAGACTGAAAACACACAGTATGTATCATACAGCACATGCACAAGATTTCACATTCTGGTCCATACCTGCTTTTGTTGACATCCCAGTCATGCTCCTCTTTTTCTTCCAAAAATTGATATCATTTTTGAATGCAAGGAAATCAAAGAGAAGCTGCAAACAGCAAGAAACATACTCATTTGTTTGAAATATGCACTTACTAGAGACTGACAGCTGAACTGTTAAAAATGCATTTAAGATGGAATTCAAAGAAAACCATTCAAAAAAAAGTTCAGAAGCTTCAGAAATAAAAATTCAGCATAATAAATAAAAGCTAAAAGAAAAGGTTTTTAGAAGCCCAAGCTGTAAAAGCAGTGCAAAATGACAGGATGAATTCCAAATACTGCTAGTACTAGCACTGCATTGTGCTGATCCAAATTTCCCCAGGGATTAGAAATCAGACTCAACCCCTGCTGTTGGTGCCCAAGCTATGTCACTCCAGTGGTAAATCTTGGATGTCTCAATGAAATGTGAACCTATGTTCACAGGTATATTAATCCTAGGGACTTTGGTTCAACTATAACTAAGAAAGAGTTAAAAGTTTTATATTTCAGTCAAGACTGTTAGTTTCTATCTAGTTATGTCAAACTTCTGCCTTATTTGAGATTTCCATATTAATTCTGCATTGGAAATACGATGGCATGCAGCAGAAAACACTTCCATTGTTCTATTGAAATTACTATTTCCTAGAACAGTTGTCATTTCTAATAACCAAAGCTTTTCCACTTACATGGAATGCTGCTACGAAGAACGTCAAAGCTAGAAAGTACAGGTTAGTATCAACAAAAATTCCTTTTACTTCATCTGCATCCTTTTCTGAAAACCCTAAGAGAAAAAATCCAAATAATTATACAAGAAGTACCAGACAAGTAATCATTGTTATGCTACAGTCACATATGAAAGAAACACTGTCACTTGCATGTATTTTCTTAAAGAACCAGCTTTATTGATAAAACCCTAGTCTGTCTATATCTTGGTGAATTATTCGGCTTGCCTTAAACAAAACCCATCAGTTACAAGTAGACTGATGTACCTTTAACATGTTTTAAGACTTTTAAAGGTTTAAGAATCATTAAAATAGTACAGCACAGCAGCTTTTAAGATCTCTTGGCCTGCAAAGAAATTCAACTGCTGTCTGAAGAGCTTAGAAAGACAGGATTGGAAAGAATCCTATATTCTTATACATCAACACCAGTTCAGATACAACGTAGTTTCTTACTCTGGCATAAAGTCAACTACAGTCTAGTAGGAGAAAGCTAAGGCTAAGTCAGCAAAGATAACCCTGAAAATAAGATGCAGATTTTTAAGAATGATGATTAGACTTGCAAGGAACAGTGGAACAGACATTCAAAGACAGTAAAAGCTTGGCTATACCATCACCAACATATAGCATATTAAGTTCAGTGCAAAAGTGTACACTTGCTCCACTACATCTAAGCAAAACACAGAATAGTTTAATGCATGTGAGGCCTCCAGTTTATCTGAATTACCTTACAAATTTGTAACTGAGCCAAAGTGAGAGTCCAGCCACTTCTGAAGTGTCAGAAGCAGTGGTCGATGAGAAAACGAACATGAGCCAGCTTCAGTGTGTGCTTACAGCCCAGAAAGCCAACCATATCCCGGGCTGCATGAAAAGGAGCATGACCAGCAGGTTGAAGGAGGTGATCCTGCCCCTCTACTCTGCACTTGTGAGACCTCACTTGGAATATTATGTACAGTTCTGGTGTCCTCAACATAAAAAGGACATGGAACTGTTAGAACAAGTGCAGAGGAGGGCCACAAAGATGATCAGCAGGCTGGACCACCTCCTGTATGAAGACAGGCTGAGAAAGTTGAGGCTGTTCAGCTTGGTGGTTGAATGAAGACCTCATAGCAGCCTTCCAGTATCTGAAAGGGGCCTAGAGAGATGCTGGGGAGGGTCTCTTCATGAGGGACTGTAGTGATAGGACAAGGGGTAACGGGTTAAAACTTAAACAGAGGAAGTTTAGATTGGTTATAAGGAAGAAATTCTTTACTGTAAGGATGGTGAGGCACTGGAATGGACTGCCCAGGGAAGCTGTGAATGCTCCATCGCTGGCAGTGTTAAAGGCTAGGTTGTACAGAGCCTTGGGCATCATGGTCTAGTGTGAGGTGTCCCTTCCCATGGCAGGGGAGTTGGAACTAGATGATCTTAAGGTCCTTTCCAATCTTAACTATTCTATGATTCTATGATCAGAACCAAGATTCCTTCTGCATGCTAAACCTGAGCCCAGAGACTTTGCTGTGGCTGCCCGTATTCCACTGTAGGTGTATATCTACAGTGACCAGTTGTTTACAGCTTATAGCAAAGCTTATGTAACATCAATCCAGCTTTTCTGTTCCATGGATGACAGGGGAAACCCATGGTGAAAACAACCTCTCTTATCTTTTTCCCACATGTCAACATTTTATTTGCATCTTTACCTTCAGGTAAACTAACCTAAGACTTGTAGCATTAAACCTTCTTACCAGCTGACCAGATGGAAGTTAAGTGATATGTATGCACTCATAAGAAAACTAGTAAGGGGTTGGTTGGGTTGGTTTTTTTTTTTTTTACCTAAAGTTATTAAATTAAAAAAACATACCAAATTGTTGGAGGGAATACACAGCATCCTGCATGTGGATCCAAAATCGGAGTTTTCCAAGAGATATTTTATCATATGACACTGTAAGAGGTAGCTGTGTTGTTGAACGATTTATAACCTGGATTTCAAAAGATACAGTTTCATTTTTAATAGAAGAAAAATGACAACAATTATTTCAATTCATTGCTGCAAAGTGATTATATTATACCACACAATTTTAAGATGTCAGTTTGGTTTCTGAAAGGGGTAAGATCTTAGATTTCTATACTATGCTTGAAGTCTTTAGGGTTTTCTTTCCAAGAAATGTTAAATTAGCTGTTTATTCTGTTCAAGTTCTTACAGCAACCTCACTGTTACTGTACACAAATGCCTCTGAGATGCTTATATAATATTACCTCTGCTCAAGTGGGAAATGTGTGCTGAAAGTAATTCTCTCTTTTGACAGTTCTTCTCTGAATATATAAGCTAAGATTTCCTAAGATAGAAGATTAAGAAAAGAAAAATCACATCCCAAAGGCCACAGTCTGAACTTTACTAAATTAAGGCTGGTTTTGAGAGAAACAGAAGTTAAATTCATATCAAGACAAAAGGTGGGGAAGTAAAGTGATGCTACTAGCTTGGATTGGTGAAAACACTACAGCTAAAGCTAAGCAAGCTGCCCTGCTTACAAACTTGGGGATACAGGGTGTCATACAAATCTTCCTGCTCCAAGAGAAATAAAACTCAGCAAGTTCTACTGTAAAATCTGTAATTTAGTGATGATAACTAGCTGGAGTCCCCTTAAGCTGGAGAAGGAAATCTTAAATTGCTTCACCTCCTTCTGCATGATAGTGGAGTGTCTCTTAAAAAGGTTAAACACAAGCAAAGGAAAATTGTTCTCACGGATGTTAGAATTCTCTGCAACTACCTAGGTGTAAGGTCAGACAGTACATTCTAAACTTGCAAGGACAGCTGAAGACCACAGACAGGCAGGCACTCTGCAACACTTCAACATCTATTGCTGCCAGCTCCTGACTACTACCCAATCATAATTCCCACCTCAGAACTGCTACTCTACACAGATCTGTTTCTACAGTAATTAGGTAGCTGACACCTATCTGAGATGAATGGGCTTTTTCTGATTTTTATGTGACAGAACATTATTTTAGCCTCTCCACTTATCAGTAAGGTGTGAACCGGGGATTACGTTCACTCTCCCATTCACTCTTTCCTCCCGTAAGTACAAGCAGTTCTCAACCTCTCCACTCCCTTAAGACCCTGAGAGGTTTTCAGACAGAACATATATGCATGCAAAGGAGAAAAAGGCAAGCTGAGAAAGTTTTATAAATAAAGCAGGAAGAAAGCTTGAGAAACTAGAATGGTGCCAGGGATCACTGAACTCTCTGGAAAACAGGAAAACCAAACAAACCAGGGTGAAACCAACAGGGTTAGAACTGAGGACAGAGAATGCTGGCAAGATTCTACAGTTGTTCACCAAAAGCTACATAAACATCTTCCAGGCTTCTCCTTTTTAGAGGATGCCTGTAATCTGTTCATTCTCATTTCAATTTCTTAGTCTATCAAAGATAGTATCAATATTTCTGAGAGAGAAGGAAAATACATTTTATCTGTGCAGAACAGATAGGAAACAATTTTTGCAAATGCATGAGTAAATAGCAAGTGTTTTCTATACAGACAAAGCACTACTAAGGAGCTATGGAAAGTGTAGAAAGAAAATGAGATTTCAATACAAGACAGAGGTATGAATTCTTCAACACAAAAAATTAAATTAAATGAAGAGAAAGATTAGAAGAATTAACCCTTTCTCAGTGAATAATTAAAGCCCAAAGTGCTGCTTCACAACTTAGTTGAGTGTAATGGCTGCTAAGCCTTTGAAAAGTCATTAAACCTCTACAGTACAATCTACTCTTGCAGCATGGTATCAGAACATCACACATTACTTCAAGCACTCTATCGATGCTACAAAACAGTGTGCAAACAAAGCAAGTTCAGTGGTATGAATTTTAAAGTTTTCTTTTTATTATATCAGAAGCCTGTACAACCCCTAAAATCGCAGCATTGGCAAGAACATTTAAGAACATGAGGAACACACAACCTCTATACTACAGTATTTATCACAGAAGACCTACATCTTCGTCAAAATAATAGTCACTTCAAAATGTACACAGCCTAGCACAAGCAGAGAAAATGCATCTTCAGCTCCATGACTGTAGGTTGGGCATACCAAACAGAGTTCATGTTCTGATTTACAGCCAAATGCCAACCTTGCAACACAAAAGCTGTATCACCTTCCCTTATTCTTTCCTGCTCTTTACTTGTCCCTCATTATCTCACAGTATCCATAGCATTAGACCCCTCTTTCTGTAGGGCTTGAGAACAGTTTGGGATGTCACCACTGAGAAGTCACATACACCAGTGCTGAAGGACAAATTTGCTAGCATTGATGGAAGAGACTTTGCAGTACTTCTCAGGATCTGTAACAACTTTAAGGCAGTGAGATACAACAGCATTAACCATGGCATGCATGACAAACTCCAGGGATGTTACTAATAACATGAGAATGCTGAGTTTATTTGTGAACAGGGTACATGACCAGTTAGAAGCTCATATGAATGTACTGAACTGAATGAGCTGTGGTAAGAAACTTAAAGGACAATGACCACCAATAAAAACATCACAAAAGCATATCTAAAGAAATACTGGACAAAAATATCTGCTACCAAGATTTGTAACAAACGCTCAGGAATCTATTTTGCCAAACAAGCTTGGAGTGGGGGATGATACAAGCTCTTAAAGAAAATTCTCCCCAACACTAACTAACAATTCTTTTTGTCTGAGCTAAAGTTAATAAATTCAAAAGTCAATTTAGAAGGTCTACAGAAAGTTTACATCTACCAAGGCTTCCATCTAGAAGACACTGAATCCAGACATGCTCATTTAACATTTTGAGACATTCCCCAAGACTTCTGTTCTCAGAAACTCTGCTAAATTCCAGTCAGTGCAACTGCAGGGCTTAACTAAGAACTGTTATGATGAACGTGGTTTAGATAGATGCAGCGGACTGCCATGTGTAACTTGCAGTAAAGAAACTGCATGATTTCCCACAAGAGAAGAGTTGGAAAAAACCCTGAATACAGAAAACTATTTAAATGTATAAAATACCCTATTTTTTTTAACTGCAAGGGTGACTGAAGACTAAGCCAGGTTGCCCAGAGAGGCTATGGCATCTCCATCCTTGGATATATATCCAAAACCCAACTGAAGAAAGTGCTGAACAGTCCACTGTAGATGACTCTATTCTGAGCAGGGGCACTGGACTAGCAGCCTCCAGAAATCTCGTCCACATCACCCATCTGCAACTCCATTATTAAACTTTCTAAGTCCTGATTCGCTTGAGTGCACAAAATCACTGGATGTACAACACTGCATTGCAACACCAAGCTTTTAGGTGCTCAGGTTACTCTAACGTGATAGAAAGCACCACAAAAAATTTAACCACAAATTAACTTTTTGGAGATAAGAGAGTAAGTACTGACTTAACTCAGTTAAGATATGTTCAGTATGCTCAGAAGATACCAGAAGTTGCTCTGGGATGATAACACAACTACTTCAGCTCAGGGAGTCAAACTGCTCATGAGACTGCTCCCAGCACAGCTGGTGCTGCAACGATGTCCTTCATATTCACCCAAAAGGCAGAAACAATGGAACCAAGTATCTTTTGGTGGAATAGAAAGGAGTGCTTGGCAGACAATTCTGCAAGAGGGGAGTCTCAAAACCCAGATCCAGCCTCTGCAGTTACCAGTTGACCACATTAACTTAAAAAGTCATTTATAGAGTCCTTCTGTGAATTCATACTTTTCCATTATTGCAAACAACCTATGACAATATCTTAATTAAAACAACATTGAATATTACTGTTAAAACTGTTAAACGTAATTAAAGGTATTCTATTACTCACCATCAAATCTTTCACTCTGTTGCTTAGCTGATCAATAAATAATATTGGGAGGTAATGCACTGTCTTCCCCAACTGAACCCTAGGATGTTTAAACATGGATTTTATGACTGTAGTGATCTAAAAAGAAAACTACTTTTATTCAAATTAGTACTCATTCATTACTTTCAGATCTACCCGTGTAGATATTTCCCACCATCTTTTCAGGCAGTTTCTTTTAACACACAGAAAGAAAGAAGCCACTAGCCTAAAGTCTTTCATTGAGAGATGTCGCTATTAAAAAAATTAGGCAGGTCATATTTCTCCTTTTAGTTTGCTTTTATTCATCTGCAGGAAGACAGAATAAGCAAAAAAAGAAAAAAGACAAATGAAATTTGTTGTGATGATGCTGAAGCTGTTGCATGACCAAGAGTAAAGGAAATTAAAAAGTTTGTTGAAGAGAAACATGCTCAAGTTTACTACCATGAATTTGTATCCTTTGTCTCAAGTTTCCCTCTCCTACTGCAGTTCTCCACCATCTCCTGATTCCTGCACAGCCCCAGTAACATCTATCAGGTCAGCAACAGCAGGTGCTCTTGCTAGCATGGGACTAGGAACACAATGGCTGGAAACACAGGAAGGCTGGATACTACTGGAGAGACTGTGCAAGGAGCAAAAATCTCTGCCTTCTCAACATAACTCTTCTTTGGATTGCTCTATCACCTCACCAACCTGCATGATAATAATCGAAACTTCACAGCCCTTGGTTCCTCTACAAAATAGACCCCTTGAAAGTTATTCAGCAAATGATGTATATGCGATTGTTTTGTCAGTATCTTTGAAAAGTATTTAGCCTAATGCCCCCAGAGAGCCTAATTCTAATAGTTCTTCACTAGAAAGGCAGTTATCTACTCTGTGATGTTCTCAGTAAAAGTCTATGGAACTGGCATAAGTGAACTTTTTAAAGCCTGAAAAGTGAATTTTAGTTGTTGACAAAAGAAATCTCTGTGCATGATAAAAGACTGGATACTAAATATACAATGGGCAACGATAATACAGGAAAGTACTACATCAAGTACTCAGAAATACCACTTGGTTACTTAACTGAAGAGGTTTAGATTTCTATGTAATCACTACAACTGAAGCTACTGCTAGCGGAATTGCAGCAGGCTATTTCATATCCAAACTGTTATCAGTACATTGCAATGAGAAAACAACACTGATGCCTATATAAACATGACCAGAGAACATTTGTTCATTAACCCCTGATCAACCTGGTTTTGTTATGGCCTATCTTATGAGTTGCCATGTTTATCTACTCTGGCTGGGAAGCTATCCCAGAATCCCAGTATCTGCTGATTAAGCAACTACTTCTGGATTTAACAGGATACTTGTAGAGCAAGGCATCAACATTCAGCAGCACAAGCCAACACAGCACTATTTATGTGGTTAACACTGGAAATAATTTAAGCAAGCTGTGAACAGAAGCTACTGCCTTCATTTAGTGACCTAAAAACCTATCCTTGCTTTTTAGTATTTACTTGAGAAGATAGCATAATATAGGAATGCACATTGTCAAAGCAAAATAAAGCCAATCATAAAGGGAGAAGAAAGATATCACAGGAGATCAGCTGTGCCTCTTCAGCACTTGCAGTGTTTAGAGTTACTTTGCAGATGAAGGGACAGTAATTGCTTTAAAGGCCAGAAGTGTGATTTGAGAACAAGAGAGTATGAGGTCTGGTTTTTTACTTGTTTATATTTTACTTGTGTCTTTGTAGTTCTGTTTTGTCTTACGATAGCTCCATATAAAAAGTATTCTAATCTCTGGGCTGCCCAGCAACAAGATACATCCAATACGATTTTCTAGTCCATAATATGTTACTAATTGTCACTACTGAACCACAAGCACTAAGAGTACCTCTCCTTATCTCCTAAGTGCCAATTTAAATAAAAAACACTACAAGAGGCCAGAGAGGATTTTTTAAGAAATATGCAGTAAGTTTATAAAAACAAACGTAGTAAAATGAAGTCATACACTTACATCTTCATGTAACGGTGCACATCAGCAGGGAGGGATGATCCATCAAACACAAAATCTTCTGCCATGATGTTTAAGGTTAATCTTGACCTCCAGTGAGAGACAGGTTCATCTAGAGTGTTGGTCTGTTTTTCTGCTTCAATTTGCTTTAAAAATAAAATAAATATACATACTGCTAAGCAACGCAAAAATTGGAATAGGATTATATTGCAGCTCACAGAAATTATGGAGTCATTAACTATATCATAAAACAGAAGCCCCACTTTGAAACACTTCACCTTAACTTTGACCAGATCAAGTATTTTGCTCAAATACAGCAGAATGGGTTGTAAAGGCCCACCACAATCTGACGCTAAAAATCTTTTAGTGCTCATTCATAGCCTTGTTCATCAGCAATGAGTATTCAGTTAAATAAGATTAATACCTTAGGAATGTGGGTACTACTCAGAAAAAGTCACTTTGGAAGGACTGTAGAGTAATTAGATATTACTTCAAAACAGGCAAAAGGATGTGAATGATCATGCTTATTAATTTTTGGGAGGAAGAATGCCAGACCATTTGTCCTGAACTTCTGAGCCTCTGTGAAGGCAAGTGCTGAAACCAAGTAAGGCCTTAGCTTTCAAGAGATGCTTATCCCCAGGCCATTCTACTTGCTTTTCTTTGGATGAACACCAATATTGACTTTTAGTGCCATTCTGTAGCCTCAGCTAATTTTCAACTTTATTCTGACAGGATTCAGAAATGTCACTCCTGGCAACAGGTATATTTCTGATTCCAGAGAAGAACAGGTGAAATTCTCAAGCTCCACTTAACATGAGACACAAAAGCCATTCACAAGTATTTAAATAAGACTATGTTTCCCCCCTCCAACAAGTAATTACAGCATTTGTCAAAGGATACTATCTTATTCTCTTGAAGTGAAAAGTAAGAACATCTTAAAGAAAAAGAAGCACTTTGACATTGGTCACTCACCAATATCAAAATCAAATTCATATCTCTGTTTTATAAAAGCAAAGCATATTATTTCACATGAATCCAGTTCACTATAAAAAGCAGCATCTCACTGTCATAGAATACAGTATTCCTACAGAAAGCAATTAATCATTAAAGAAGTAATTAATGTTAACTAGGAGAATATTTCAATAGCAGCCAGTGTTATAGAGGGCTTTACCTCTATTGTGCTGAGTGGTCTACTATTTGCACACAAGCTGATAATCAAAAAGAGGAGTTTGGGTTTATTTCCTCTATCATTATTGCTGTGAAGACGCAAGCACAGCAAATGCTAACGTTAGAATTGTCTATACACAAAATTCTTTTTTTGCAATTGTTCACCTACAGATGAAAAAAGCCACCTACCTGTGTGGCTGATTCTCCAGTGAGCAAATTAATCTCTTCTGGTTTAGGGACCATGTATGTGGTCAGAGGGCTTACTATGTGCACCTGCTTACCATCATGCCAAGGCAAAATGCCAGCATGATGAAGAAATATATAAGCATATAATGTGCCATTATTTCGGGTCTTCTTTGGTACAGAGACATTCACTGTCCTAAAATACAAAATAAATATGTTATGAGATGACATAGCATATGCTGAAATAGTCACCTATTACATATAAGGATCACTGAAGATGTTCCAGAAGCAAGCAAAAATGGCTGAGAACATAAAAGAGAAAGGAAAACATTTACCTTGCCTGGCATACAACACAACAGTTAGGACTAATATTCCCTAATGAGCCATGGCTGGATGGCATCGATTTATATACTCCTATATGCATCAATATTTGCATTTCCAAAGTTTTACTATTATCTTAAGATAGTTTAGTCTTTGTTCAATTTGTACTTTTATTACCCTAACAACACAGGCCTGTATTATCAGTTCTTCTGTTGTTTTCCCCTGCCAATATGTCATAGGACCAAAATTACCAGGCCACTTGCAGAAAACAGCCTTCTGTGTGTTGAATATGTATGGCAGATCCTATACATAATAAAGTTTTAAGAGGAAAATTACAACGTTTTGCCAAGCACTTTGCATTAATATCTTCACAGCCATGGCATGCCAAGCACAGATCTCTAGATTAGCGTCCCAAACCATGAAGTAATTCCTTTTCTGTTAGCCAAGATATCACCTTACTTGCAACACTGCACACTGACTCCCCTGTTCCTGTGAATTTGCTGGGCTTGTTTTACTCTGACTGCTTTCAGTGGCTTCGCAGACTTTGTCAGTAAAACAATTTATATATTTTCAAGTCTGACAATGTTTTATATGACCTAAACTGCAGGTCATGCTCTTCAATCACAGAAAACGCAGAATGTGAAAAACATGGGAGACAGACAAGAGAGTAGAGAAGAAGGCAACTATTTTAAACAAAACAAAAATCCAAGCAAAAAGGCAGCAAATATGAAGCACAAAATGAGTAGTTCTAATCATTTTAACTGTATCGAGGCATATGTAGAGTGCAGTGTTATACTTAGACATTTGTACAAGGACACAGTCTGATTCCATCTCAGCACCAACATCCTTTCAGAAGATCTGGAAACCCAAAACTACCAGAAAAAGAATCACAGAATCACAGAATAGTGAGGGTTGGGAAGGACCTGAAGATCATCTAGTTCCAACTCCCCTCACACTAGACCATGATGCCCAAGGCTCTGTCCAGCCTGGCCTTGAACACCGCCAGCAATGGAGCATTCACAACTTCACTGGGCAACCCATTCCAGTGCCTCACCAATCTTACAGTAAAGAACTTCCTCCTTATACTAAATATAAACTTCACCTATTTAAGTCTGAACCCATTACTCCTTGTCCTATCACTACAGTCCCTAAAGAACAGTCCCTCCCCAACCTCCCTATAGGCCCCCTTCAGATACTGGAAGGCTGCTATGAGGTCTCCATGCAGCCTTCTCTTCTCCAAGCTGAACAG
>JASSUY010023020.1:0-15000 GCA_032466535.1 Forpus xanthops
TAAAAATCCAAAACACAGTGCTACACCAGCTACTGCTTAAAGAAAAATGACTGCTGCTGCTGAACCCATGACAGCCACTCAGATTCCATGAAAACTGAAGAATAAACAGCCAGTAGCATAGCAAAGTCTGTGCAATTTGTCTACTCCATAGACAGCCTGTCCACCTCAGCCACACTTGTAATTATTTTAGACTACTTACTGTCTAGGCTCACAGTTCTTTTACATGCAGGAATCTTTCATCCAGAAATATAAGATGCCTATGCACAAGCCTACTGTTCTATTACTTTGCCACTTTGATTCAAGAAAGTGGGTTTGTAGCCTGTGCCTAGATGGTAGGAGGTAGAATTCTACCCTGCACCACTGCCTGTGCAGCTCTTCAATCACTAGAAAACTTCAGTATGGCAGTCATTACAGCATCTTGAATTGGAAGACTGCTTCCTTTGGTGTTCCTGTAAGCACCCTGGTCACCATGTTACTAAGCCAAGCAAGTATGTGTCCTGTTGCTGTTGGGACTATGTTATGCCCTTGCCAATCCCTGAGGGTTGTTACAAAGCATTTTGCGCCAACCTGCACTAGTATCTTGACCTATTACTAACGCTCTCAGTCTTGGCGGTGGAGCAGGGAACTACGTCACTGATGCCTGGGATTGTAGCTGAGTTTCAGATACAAAGCCGTATTTAATTTGTAAAAACATATTGCGTAGGACATGCAGGACAGTTGTTTGGTGGGGGAGTTTTCCTTCTCATTTTCCTCCTTCCAGTGATTAAATCTATGCTGAATTTCCTGATCTTCCCTTTGACATGTTGCATAAAACACTGCATCAGCTAGGAGAGCCCACTATCTCCAAGACATATTCTGTTGCTATTTGTCAAGGTGATACAGATGGCCAAGGTCAGGCTAAGAAAGTGTTTGGGGAATTATGTGGGGAATACCTCAGAAAACTTGAGCTCTGGTTGCTGATGTCTTGACAGCTCTAGTGGAGAGAGACCACAAATCAATTATTTTTGCAGATCAGTAACAGTAAATGTATAAAGGTTTCAAGGAATCTTGCTAACTACATGTTGAGTGCAAATTATGAAAGCTCAGGAAAATATCAGGATACTACAGTAATGGATTCTACAGGAAAAAAGAAAAAAAAAAGTCTATTGCTAGAGAGTACAAGTGACCAGAAAAATATTTGCTATAATTTTAAGACTATTTTATTTCCTTTTTTAGTTTCGGGAACCACAGAATTGGCTTAACAAAATCATGTAGTGTCAGACAACTCAAGCTATTCTCCCACATTTTATATACCAACATATAATGTTCAGGAGAGCTAGATTCCTCAAACTTGCACATTTGGAAGGTGCTAACTTTTCTTTGTTTTAGTATGCCTTCTTACCCCTTAGGATAACAGTAAGCTAAATGGAAAAAAAAAAAGTATCATTTTCTCACACCTAGTATATACCCAGATGTTCTAGTCTTAGAATGGATTGCTTAGATACCTAAATGGAAATTCTAACTGCTACCAAATCTGAGGTACCTACTGCCCCTTGCTGTAAAGCCCTGTAAAGATCTGATGGCTGTGTATGATGTTTATCTGAACCTCAAAAACTAAAAAGACCAATTTGCCAGGATCACAGTGGAAGCCTCTGGAAGGGATGGAAATCAAAAGCCCCTCTCTCAAGTCCGAAGCATGCAGCCGTCCTTTTGTTATTCTTTCAGAAGTGAGATAGGAAAAAATATTCTGACTTTTCCACTTACAGACAACAACCTCAGTGAGTTTCAGAAAGGTAGCAGCAAGGTATGGAGTCTATGTGCCATTCTTAATATCTATATTATTGCTGTGGAATTAATAATACTGCCTGAAAGAAATGGAAGGCTTGGTTAGTGAAAACTTTAAAAACTGTTATCACTTACTGAAGAGACAAATTTAAATATTACCAAATAATTTAAACCACAGAGTATTCTGAAAATCTCTTTGGTTATCTTTAATTAAATTATTCTCGGGTCATTTGTGTTCATTACATTACTGACTGTGGTGTTTGTTTGTTGAAAGCTTTTGGTAGATTTCCCTTTGGAAAAAGAGGGGAAAGTCAGGTATTAAAATATAAAAAGCCTCAAAAGGTCCTCTACAGTATGGACTTTAACTTTTGCTCTCCATTTACTGTAATGATCAGTGTGGTTCAAACTCAAAACAAGATAATGCTGTTTTCTGAGAGACCTGCTGAGAGGAGATTTGTATTAATGGATTTTTTTGATCAGGTGTCACTCTTTCAAAGTCACTTTAGATAAAATGAGAACAATTTGTATAACTGCAGAGCTGTAAGAAGCACCATTTTGTGCCAAGTCCTACACACATGTAGTGCCTGGGATCACACACCAGATTCAGAGCACGTGTGACTATTTGTGCATGCCTGTTCTGCACAAGTCCTCTCCTGCATTTTGTCCAGGCCCACAAGTTTATTCTAGTAGTATTTCCTGTAACTTCTCGCTCTGTTGGCCACCCTGCCCTTCCCAATTAGAGTTGGCTTAATAAGAACCAGTTTGCATGGAGGCCCATACATATGAATACTCGAGTCATTGCTTGTAATAAGCCCAGGCTTGTAGTACAACTATGCTTCCAGGAACTCCAAACTGGATTCAGTTCTTTCTACTGTGGGCCAGGGCACAATTTAGTGCAAGTATGCATCTTCACAGCTGGTAATAAGCTTAGATTTACTGAGGATAACGAAGAGGAACAGTAGGCAAAAAAAAAAACCATCCAGAACACCAGAACTGTCCCTGGTTCTGCACTGTGGGATAACATTAAAATTAGTCTTCGCGTTCCCTACACTGATGTAATTAAAATCTAAGCAAGTCTAGGTTTAATAATGATGCTGTGCCAATAACTAATATTCTCAAACCTTTAAGAGTAAAGATCAACACCTTAGTGAAAGCAGCAGCTCAGTCAGATTTAGCCAAAATTGTGATCAAAATCCAGTCATCAGAATGGATTTTATTAAACTTTCACCCTTGAAACCAACTTTTCAAGAAGCAAAATGGAGAAAAGTAGGACAGCTTTTCTCCTGAGCCGCAGCAGCCCAGCCATGTGAAATTTAGTGGAAAGCTGCCGACTGGAACAGAGAAGTCCTCCCCAACTTTTACTGAGCTAAGGACCTACAAAGGCAGAGATCATCGGAGTGTGCAGGAGGGGATTCTTCACAGGATGTCATCTGGTGTGTTCTGTGGGACAAAGGTCAGATCAGATGATCACTTCAAAATAAGGTGTCCCAAAGGAATAGGGGCATTGGTTAGAGACCAATAGAAAGAGTTCAGAATTATAGATCAATGACTATTACAAAAGTCAAGAGGAATTTTGGGATGTGTTCGGAGCATGATACCTCCATTTTAATGTGCAGCTTTGGGGAAAATGTTATGTCAAGGGAAATCTTACGAAAAGGCTGTAGTACGGAGAGGAAAGTGATAGAAGAAACTAATATTTTATCATAGAATAGTCAGGGTTGCAAACGACCTTAAGATCATCCAGTTACAACCCCCCTGCCATGGGCAGGGACACTTCCCACTAAACCATGCCATCCAAGGCTCTGTCCAACCTGGCCTTGAACATTGCTAGGGATGGAGCATTCACAACTTTCCTGGGCAACCCATTCCAGTGCCATCCAGAGGATGTAATGTATAGTCCCTGATGTTTTGTATGTGGACTCAAAGTTTTCACTTTCATTCTCATTTTTCAGTAAATGAAACTTCCTTTAATGCGAACATCTTTAACTGTCATCTTTCTTTCTTTGTGTGTTCCTTCAATTTTTTATGACCTGTTACACTACAAGAGTAGCAATAGCAGATCTTGGCACGTGGTCCTGATTTCCAAAGACAAATTAAGTTAATTAATGCCAGATGTATATGTAATATTTCTGCAGTTTTTAAAGTTTTCTGAGCAGGCTGTTTCTGACATGTTAATTATTTCTTTACAGCATAAAGCCAACAAAAAATATTATTGGTAGTACTGCCACAAGGCATTTCAGGTCACTTGAAAAAGTAATAGAAATAAGCGAATTGTTTTATGCTATGAAGTGTGATAGTGGCATATTAATAAAACCCTGAGCTTCTGTTTAATATAAAACTTTATTTAGTAATGCTGAAGCCAAGTTTTACTATGCCATGCAGTAAAAATTGACTGAAAAATAATTGGAACTGGGGAATCATTTTTATAAGTTAATAAACAGGAGAATATTTTTGTATGGGATTCTATCAAAGTAATTAATGGAGCGAAGTAGATTTTTACATTGTAATAGATGACAGTACCAGGCCATTTGTGTGTGATGTGTTCATTGTACTCATTTTTGTATTCCTTGTGAAATGCAGTTATGCTGTGCGTTAACTTCTGAAAACAGAGAATATTTTAAGTTAAAATGCAAGTTTTTAAGCTGTTACAATGAAAATATTGTTTCTATTAAAAAGGGAAGCATGTTGTCATTTCTATGAGTGTTAATTAAAGAAGTTACAACAACCCTTCATAGTCACTTCTGAAAAACACCATTCACGATACTATGGACATTGCATGAGTGTTTGGGTTTTTTCATGAGTTGATTTGTTTGAGGGACATTAAATTACCACAAGCATTAATTCAGTCAGATTTTATCTTAACTACTTAATAACCCTGGGGACATTCAAAGCCAGGCTAGATGTAGTCCCGAGCAACCTGATCTAGTTGAAGATGTCCCTCCTCATTGCAGGGGGGTTGGACTAGAGGAGCTTTAAGGTCCCTTCCCATGCAAACTATTCTGTTATTCTATGATACTTGACACCTCTGTCTTACTTCTTGTTTGTTTGTTTTTCAGGAACTGTAATCGGTGTTGTCATTTACACAGGCAAGGAAACTAGAAGTGTATTGAACACATCCAATCCAAAAAATAAGGTAATTTAGCCTTTCTGTGTGATTTCCTGCTTCTGGTTTTGTAAAACTTAAAAATAGATTTACCTAAACCCAAAAATCTACAAGTTTGGAATGAGAAATCCATGCTTGGAAGTGTTTGAGGCCAGGTTGGAGGAGGCCTTGACCAACCTTGTCTAGTGAAAGCTGTCCCTGCCTGTAAGAGGGGGTTGGAACTAGATCATCTCTAAGGCCCCTTTCAACCCAAACCATTCTGTCATTCTAAGTCAATTCTGTTTCGATCTCATTTCAGAAGTAAAATTATTCTTCCTGTAGTTAGGAGCGTTACAATTACCAATGGAAGCATTGGTCTTTGAAGTATAAATGCATGTGTCTTCAAACTTTTATACTTCTGTCTCACAGCTAAATGTTAATTTTCACTTCACTTAGATTATTTTACTGTAAAGTATTTGGCTAAAGCTACCTAGTAGTTTTAAGGAATGTTTATAACAGACTACTGAAATGTATTTGGTCTCCCTGAGGAAGTAGAGCAAGGTAACTGAGGTTCCAGTCAGTACCCAAAACACTTTTCCAGGGGTTTTTGTAAGCACTGAAAACACTATCAGGAGATTTGTCTGTGGAAAAGACATCAGAAGTTTGAGTGCTTCCCTCTGTACGAGATTCTTTCAGTTCAAAACAAAGCAAATAGCTCTTCATTTCATTGGTAATGTTTCTAATGTGAGTTGGGGAGGGCCCTCAATTATGAAAAAATGAAACTTCAGTTGTAGGCTCTATCTTACAACCTAAACCTGTGTTTAGTACCAAGATCCTTAATTATATTAAGAAAGGAAAAAATTCTTGCAAGAGGTTTAAAAAAAATCAATTGTGACAGGTTGCCATTTTCACACCATTCATAGTAAGTTGCTCTGAGTAGGAACATCAAGAATGAAATGATAATACAAATTGCTTGAAGCAGTTATTGCAGTCCCCTGAGTGTATTGATTTGTGTTTCTAATAAAGAGATGCTTTTAAATGTCTCACTGACAGAGACAGGTGATACGTACCATTACATGGATTGAGGTGGCCTTTTATTATTTTAATCTTTGTGACGTACATTTTAAAATAAAGTGGAAACAGAATGTTTATAGTGTGTAATTATTTCCTCTTTCATCTGATAGAAAGAAGAGCTCTTTAGTAATTTCTCTAAGAATTCTGAACAACTTCTTCCTAATAATTTTTTCTTGCAAGTGTTTAAAATGAAAATATTTAATATAGTAAATTGGTTGGGGAAGATGCATACATGTAATGCTCATTACCCAGATTCAACTGATTTTGGAGGTACTTTTAGTAAAAGGTTTTTTTTGGTTTTTTTTTGAACAAACATTTCACACAAGAAACTATGATAAATGGTAAAAGGATTTGTGGTTTAATTTTCCCTGGTGTTTTCACAATTACTAGTAATAGTAAACAGTTGCTCCAGATTTTCATCAGCAAATGATTAAGTAGCCAATAAACCTACAAAAATAAGTTCCAGTAGCGTGTTGAGAAGTTGAAGCATGGCTTTTACCATTATGCCAAAATATGTATCACCTTTGCATAATATTTTAGTTATACAGCTGCTAACAATTAAATGTGTTCTTTTATCTACAATGGGAACTAAATAAACTTAGCATTTTTGTTAAGCACTGAGAAGCAAAATACTGCATGTGCACATGCACATGCATGCACATACACAAACTAACAGCCAAATCCAAATAATATTCTTTGGTGTATATTGCATTATCTGTATATGAATGCTATCTAAAATAATTTGATTAGTAACAATTCTTTAGGGTATGTTTAGACTGGACATGAGAAAGCATTTCTTTAAGAAGAGAGTGGTCAAGCACTAGAACAGCTTTCCTAGAGATGTGGTCAATGCCCCAAGCCTGTCAGTGCTGTTGAGGCATTTGGACAGTGCCCTTAATAACAGGCTTTAACTTTTGGTCAACCCTGAATTGGTCAGGCAGTTGGACTAGATAATCTTCATAGGTCCCTTCCAACTGAAATAATCTAGTCTAATTAGAAGTCATACTTTTAAATATTATCTGCCACTGATAAAAAACAGGTCATGCTTGTGTAAGTAAACTGTACTCATTAATTTCCAAAGGTCTTTCAAGGAGTCATGTTCAGTATTGTAAATACGTATATTCATTTGTTTTCTTTGAAGGTGCTTGTATGTGTTATTCTGTGCTAGTTAACCCTGCAGCAGCTTGACAGACAGTACTCAGTTCACTGTTCCTCTGTATATTTGGGAGAGGGAATCTTCCTGTGTTTTCTCAAGCTTGATAATAGTAACTACATGTTGGATGGGGTATGTAGCATTAGGAGGCAGAAGGATGGCAATAGTCTGAAATAATCTTTGAGATTAGAAGATATATTACAGTTGAGAGGTTACATATTCAAGCATTAAAAGCAAAAATAAATAAATCTGTGCCAAACTTTTGCTGAAACAAAATTAAATTTAGCAATTGTGATATTGCTGCACAAGAGAAAGAAAGTCTGCCTGCTCTTCTGCTTTAGAGAATTGTTCCAAATACTGTTTGGAACTGGATTTAAGTGGTAGACTGTCGCTCTCTGCTACTCTTTGAAAATAATTAAATAATATTCTAGAGATTTTCTTGCAGAATGTGTTGATATGTTCTTGTTAGGACTATAGCTCAGTAATGCTCATGTCTTCTGGCTTTAGGAGAAAGTAAAGATCTCTAATTCTCAGTTTACATTGCCAAACTTCAGTGTCCAGAAATAAGAAATAAATACATGGGTTTGACTCTTTTACAATTCCTCTCTTTACAGGTAGATGCTTCAGTTGTATTTCTTGCTGGAATATAAAATTGCTGCTGTACTTTGTACCACAAACTCAGTTTTTCTAGTGGCAGACTTTTAAGTTTTTCTGCTTAAGGATAGATGCTTTTTGACTAAGCTAATATTAAAATGTAGAGGTGCAGACCTGCTCTATAAACATTGAGCAGAAGATTAAAACTGAAATAGGTTTAATCAAACTTGCATACAAAAATTGGTGTTCAAGGCTTGGCTGGACAGGGCCTGAGGTGGCATGGTTTAGTGCAAGGTGTCCCTGCCCATAGCAGGGGAGTTAGAACTAGATGATTTTAAGGTTTCCAACCCTAACTACTCTGTGTTTCTGTGTACCTGTTCAAGCATGTGGTTTTCTGTGTGTTAAACGTAGAAGGAGTTATTGTGTTTGCTGAAGTATTTAGTTGTTCAGACAACAATTTTCTTAACTTAAAGTCAACATTTAGTTGTTTTATTATAATTATAAAAATGGTTTCATTGCCTAAGGATGCAGACACAGTCTGAAAAACAGAAAAATAGAAGGGAATTTTCTTAATGGATCATTTCAGTATGCTTTTAATTCCAACGAATATAAAGAAAAATTATTTCTGACAAGGTTTAATTTCAGTCTAAAATGATATATGTTGTGTGCTTCAGATAAATGTAGAAATGGTAATATCAACATTATTATAGTGTGATGACTCTGCATTTCACCTCTTTGGCAGTCACATCAGCTTACTCAGGAATGCAGCTCCATCTTTTAAAGAAAAAAAAAATCAGATTGAATTGTATTCCTCACAATGTTCTAATCAGTAATCAATCCTATTTGGATAGATATTCTTAAACCTTGGCTTTCTGGATGAAGTTGGACTTGTCAATGCTAAAGGTCATTTATAGGTGTTAATTAACCAAGAGGGAAATTAACGAACTAAGGTTATTTATTTATTTTGTCTGGCATTTTGCAGTGCTCTCATTCTTGCCTATTTAAAGTGCAGAATGCTTTTTTGTTACCTAAACTCATAGTTGCTTTTGTGGTTTGCTCTTTATAGAAGGCAAGATTGTTAGCACAGCCCTTTGGTACATGATTTGTTTCCATTGGTGGCAACAGATCTTGGGGGTGTAGTTGAACACAATAGACTTGGAGTGAGACAGAAATAAATTTGAGGAAATGCATTCTGTGTACTGAGATTGAAACATCAAAATGACTTGGACTAGGCAATATTCGTAATGTATAATCAAAATGTACCCAATAATGCATCAAAATGAGTAGAAATGATCTTAAACATAACTCCTGAGAAAATAGTAGCCTCTGTAAAGGAGCTACAGCATGTAATCTGCCTAGTGTGCTTCAGATTAGTACAAAAATAGTTATGTTGCTAATCCTTGCAAGCAGCATTCAAAACACTTTTTCCCCCTTACATTATGGAATTCTACATCTGCTGTTATGTTTTAACATCAGAAGTAAAACTTCATAGTAACCATTCAGTGCAAATCAAAATAGTAATGTGTTTTCCCTAATTCTTAACTAGCCTCAAAGCTAAATACTGCATGTCTCATGGTTGGTGCTTTGCTGATTTTTTTTTAATGTTGTTTGTTTCAAACAAATGAAAATCTAAGAACTGGTATTGCTTTTCTTCTTTTGTGTGTGTGTTGCCCTTGGTTATTTGAAAATGGCCTCACTGGTGAGCCATGAAGTAATTAAAAAATATTTCTATTCTGCTAAAGTGATGCAAAAATTCACTTCTCTCTGTCCACCCACAAAACTTTTTTTTATTTTTTATTTTTTTTATTTTTTTTTTACTTTTCTACATTTAAAAGGTTTTTCTATGCTTGTCCTTTTCTCTCCCCATTTTATGGGAATAATTTTTGAAAAATACTTCCTAAAAAAACCATCTACTTCTTTAATTGCAGTGAAAGAGAGTCACTGGAGCAGATTTGTGTGTTCCCAGAAGTTGATTCCACTTTGCCAATTTGTCTGTTCAGCATAGCATTTTCACTATTCAAAATACGTGCTTCGCCTGCTTTGACGCACTGAACAACCTTAAATTTGATAGTCCAGCATATTGTAGTTTCATTAGTAAACCATTCTTACCTCAAGGGCTGCATTCATGAGCCTGACTTAAATTTCTGTTCACGAGTACGTATATTAACAGTTCTGTATTATGCCACAAGTCTTCTCCACAAGAGAAGTGGAATAACATCATCAGTCCTGTTTGTTGGTAGAGACAGAGGGAAGAAAACACCCCATGAAATCCCCCCTCAAAGAGCTTCAGAAGGGCCTTAGAAATGTTTCGACTTTATCCTGCTGTACTGTTACGCAAGGGCCCAGTAACTTCAGTTGCATATTTTTCTTATTAAATAGATTATTCGATGTTCACAGTCTGTATGAGAAATTGAGTCTAATTCTGTGTCTGTATGCCTGTAGGGCCTAGCATAAAAGCAGAATTATAAAAGTTGCTGTGGGGCTCTGAATGACAAATTGCAAGTACTTCTTAGAAGAAAAGGGTTTTTATAGCACTTTTCTGTGTGTAATACTCCTAAAATCTCTTCTTTGTTATGCAGTGAAATTAAGAAAGCTGTCACCTACAGGTAGTAAGTAGTCCCCAAATCTAGTTTGTCTCCTCCACCTAGTTCTTCTTTCCAAGAAAGTGCTTAGCCACAGCATCCCTTGAAAAGAATCCCTATTTTGGTGTACAAGAGAAATGTTGGGATAAGGCCATGAAGAAATACATGGAATGTAGTATTGTTGCTTTTTTCTCCGTACGCTGTTATCTCTGAGCAAAAGAAGGAAAATAGCAAAAGATGGAAAACAGAATAGCCCTTCCCAAATTCTATAGAGTGTCCCAATGAGGCTGACTAGTGTTAGTTAAGGAAGAGGACAAAAGATGTCTTTCCTGAGAAGTTTGTGAAGAAAAATATGAACAGCACAAAAGTCATGCTTGTTCTTCCAAATCAGGGGTTAGAACATAGGACAATTGGAAATAGTCAGCAGTGTTTTGGCAAACCAAAGGCAAAATTTCCATGTCCTTCACTCTGAGACAGAATGTCTACTGACTGTCATTACCAGTAACTCCATTATTTGAAATGGCAGAAGTGTGGCTTTCAGTCCCCAGATGAATGTATATAAAGAGTATATTTCCACATAAAGTGATGAGGTTTCCAGTTTTATGCAGAAAACGGGAAGTTTACTAGCTTTATACCACTATACTAAAACAATGAGATAACAGTCTGAAAGTCTTGATTGGTTTCTTTGAATGTGTATATGGACAGCGTTCACTTAAAGCAAGCTAGTATGTTGTGCAATTTATTTGGTTGTTTTTTTTTTTTTGTACACTCTTGTTTCTTTTGAATCACTCTCTGCTACTTTTGCAATTGCTTCTTTTCGAAGTCTCGATATGACATTTTTATCCACATTACCAGTGCTTCTCAAACAGCAGTGTGTGTGCATGTGTGTATTTATACTCTTCTTTACATTCTTCTGTCCAAAAGTAATAAAATGGTAAGACTATGAATGGGGAAACTGGAGCAGAAGAGATCATGGAAGATGGGGGAGAAACAGGAACAAACACAAACAACAAAAAAGGAATTGAAAGTGGTCAGTTTAAGGTATTGGGCTTCATTTCTCATACGTACTGTTATATCTCAGATACTACTACTATTTGGTTTGCATGCACATGATGTCTGTAGCCTCAGAGCAAACTTGATCCTAATGTATTTTCTTTGGCATCTGGAAAATAATATTAGATCATCACTTGCTTATCAACTTTGCTGTTATGTCCCTGGGCTACAGAATTAAGTTGTTTCATGGCATGGCCTGCTATCAATTCACAAGTTCCAGAAAACCTGTGCCCTAACAGCTTATTTCTTCTGAAAGCAACAATTAAACATATTATGCAATTGGTATACTAAGTAATGCAATGGGTCTTTTCTCGTTACTGTAATTTAGCATTGCTAGGCAACATCTGAGTCACCCAGCTTAACTGTTGTTCAAGTACTGAAGTGAAGGGTTTTCTCTATGCTATGCTATGTTATTGTGCTACATAGGACATGGATGTTGAATCAACACATATATATGTTACCAGGTGAATTCTACTTCACCTGGTTGCCACTTCGTTTACACTCCCACTGCAATGCAAAGTATGTGCAAAGATATACTGTTTAGTTCTAAACAGAATAATGGTTTTATAATAGTATACAAAACAAGCAAGGGGAATGGCTCTTTGGTAGTGAGAAAGTATTTTCTCTGTATTCTGGGTAAGTTTCTAGGTTTCCTGTATGCTTTAGAGTTAATGTCAAACTACTCCACTGATTTTGCTAGCTGTAAAATTCCAACAGTGTTAAATACATTCCCTATGTATAAGGATATAGGAAGATAAAAATCTGTATGTTCCAGAATGTGAATGACCAACCATAAGCCATGTCTAACCTAGAGTCTTAATTTTTTTTTTTTTTTCATCAGGAATTTTACTTGATGTTTTTAGATACATCACTTCCAGATTCAGAGACTCCCAGTGGCTTGGTTTTGTTGTCTTTTAGTGCGTTTTAAAGAGGAGTATGTCACCATTTAGTTTAGCAGCTAAAGGTCATTTCAAACCTGTGTTTGAGGAAGGATCAGCGATGGAGTTAAATATTTCTGCAAAAGTCCCTAAAATCTCACAGCAGTCTGAACAACTCTTAAAATAGATGGTTATGGAATACCAACAGCTTGTTGCTTGTTCACTAGCATCACCACACACTTCACCTGGTCGGTTAAAACAAATGCTTTGGGGTAAAAAAATAGAAACCATTTGAAATTTGTTGCTCTACAGAAGACAGTGTGAAAGCCAGACTGCTTATGTAGCTGGTTTGTGTGGTGTCCCTGTGAGCTGTTAAACAAGGCAATCCCTGGTGGCTGTTTTCTCTCAGCTGCTGCCTCCAGTGCTGCTAATCAGTTGCAGGAGTTTGCTTTTTCACTTGCATTGCTCCTTACGGCTTTGTTGCCATGCAGACTTAATCATGCCATCGGCAAAATGCAGCTGCGGGGAAGTGGAAAGGGTAGGAGCAATGAGTACTGACTCTCAGATACTTGTAACCTCATCTGATTGCTTAGAGCCGCATGGCCTTCATAATGCTCTGCCTGCAGTGCTGTGGTGGCAGTGTGCAAGTGGAAGTGGTGATAACCAAAATACTTATACTGGGGAAATAGACCATTGTGTTTTTTCCTATGTTAAGGTTATGTTCTGTGTGTAAGGTATTTGTAATAAGAGCAATGTACCATAGTTGACACTGATTCGTGTTTTGGTGTTGTTCTTTTGTTTTGTTTTGTTTTGCTTTGCTTTTCTTTTTGTGGCTTTTGTTTTTCTTATGCTTATCTTATTAGAAATCTGAAACTTTTAACGTAATTGTTCTGTATGCTTTCCTCAGTAAAGATGAATGCACTCACTCCTGGAACATAAGAGTTCTAAAAGCTTGATGCTACACTGTGTAGATCTTTAAGAGCTCTTGTGATTATTAGAAAAACCTGTTTTTTCTTTTGCATCACCTTAATAATTAGTAACAATAATTAGTAGAATTCTTTTAATGTGTCTCTGAATTTGCTCATTTTTTCCCAATCTGGAAAGGAATTACATAGGCAGAACAGACATTCATTTTTGTGGTGGTTGTGTTTAAAGCAGATCAATTTTTTTTTTTTCTGTTATTAAGAAGGAGGTGTGTCTTACATGTCAAAACCTAGGATATTTCAGAGACCTGCAGAAGATTCTTGAAATAGATGCTAGTCTGATGGTCACATCTTGTATTGGGGTGCTTTACAGGCATTTTTGTTTAGCTGACTAACCTTCTCTTTTATGTACAGCAAGGCAGAGCTTCGGTGGGGTTTTATTTATGAGACTTACTAATCTTTGCAGCTGAAGTCTGATGTATTTCTCTAAGTACAGGAGGCTCAGCAACCATCATGATTCACATGACTTGAAATCTTAATCTACAGTGATGAATATCTAGATGGAAAATTCTATGCATGTCAGGGCATAGTATTTGTTTTAATACAGGCTGAAAGTAGTCATAACTAAGGTAATTCACTTGTTTGTTTGCACCCTTAAAGTAACAAGTTTGTCATGTTCTTGACAAATATGATCTCTGCCCTTTTTTACCTTAGTTCAGAGTGCAAGCTTGTGAATAGAATTAGCATTAAAATCAGCATTCCAGCTTGTACTGGATGAAAATAATGTGGTTTAGATTGTGGATTAGTTTGCAAAGAGTGTATTGCTCTTCATATTCTTAAAGCTAATTAATTCCCTTCCTATCATATCTGTTGGAATGTGTCCCCAAACACTGTTTATACAAGCAGTGTTCAGCTTCATTTATTTTATGATTTAGAGACTTTGTGGAATCTTTTCTTAATCTCATAGTCTCCCAGGAATCTACTTAAATATTTTGCTTTATAAAAGCAAAGATAGATGATTTGTGACTCAGCTGAAAATAAGATTTACTGTTGCCTTCAGGGTTTGAGGGATAGGTTTTTTCTTGTTGAAATCACATAAACTAAATAACTAAATAAAAAAAATAAAACTAAAAAAAAAAATCAAACTGAAAACCACAAAGCAAACAAAATAAAAAGAACTATGCTGTAAGTTCAGAAGTGGTTGGGCAGTTGTTTATTTCCCTTCTTTGAAGAAACTTGAATTTTTTTTTTCCATTTATGGTGTTCTAATTGCCTTCAACATGTATGGCCTCTTTTCTTAATGTGACCCTGGCAACGCCAGTCTCTGCTTCATATTGCATATCCCTGTTTTCTGACTACCTTCCCCCTTGGCTTGTTCTGCTTCTGCACCCTACTGTACTCTCTAATTTTTTTAGTAGTTCCACCTACCCCTTTCTTTCATCTCCGTACAAACCTTGCACATCCTTGTTTTTCTCTGACCATGCAGCACCATTGTGAAGAAGAAAGTTTAATCCTTTGATAAGATAAATTATCCAAAAAATATTGTTAGATTTGTCCGAGTTCATTTACCTTGAAGAATATTGTCTTGGTTATCTTGTGCTCATGCCACAATGAAGATCATGATCCTGGTTCACTTCTTCAGCTCTGTCTGCATCCTTCTGTGTGCTGCTTCTTCCCTAGCCTATCCAGTACTTTCCCCTTTCTTTTAAAGCTTCTCTCAGTGGAGCTCATGTATCTGTCAGCTGCTCTGCTATCAAGTAGTTGGCTTCAACTTGCAAGTGCATGTGTGGTTTCTTAGCAGTTTTATGCATGGCAGGAGACTCCCCCTAAGCAGCTGAGTAGCTGTTTCATTGACCTTCTCTAAATAATACACCTTTGAAATTCCTTGTCATCGTGT